>PVJH01013506.1:0-60247 GCA_004026705.1 Nesogale talazaci | reverse complement strand
CCTCAGCAAGAGAAGCCTATATGTGTATACATCTACACTTGCAGAGGAAAGAAGGCATCTAGTAAGCAGAAGTAGCAAAACGGTATCAACTGACACTAAAAATTAAGTAACTATCAAAGGAGTTAGTGATATATCTTTATCGTATGTCTCGTAAGCATGACTTCCAGGGGATTAGTAACATGTATCTTTCTGTTCATCAGTGTATACCTCAGCATATGATTATCTTTCTATATGCTTTTTAAAATCAATAAATGAACAGGTTTATCTCAGATGAATTAAGTGTATAATGGGTAATGCTGACCTTTTAGATAATAGTTTAATGCTCCTTTGAAGGAGAGTTTTTTCCGATGACATGCTCTGTTATCTTTCATTCAAGAGCTCAGTAGTACTGCGATTGATAAGTTGATTATTTCTGCCTTTCAGAATATGTGGAACAAAAAGTAGCCCCAAATCTCACTTCTTCTTCCACCCTTTTCATGCTTAAAATCAAATCTCAAAATTCTTAAAATCACCATATGCTATTTTATTCAACGATTTTCAACATAAGTTGCTGACTTTTCTCTTTTGAAATAAAACACATTAGCACAATGCTTATCTAAAATGGATATTTGAATATTGAATAGATTGATTACAACAGAGGAACGGGGTAACATATTATTATACTCTAGTTAACTTTGGGATTAGATATACACAATGAGATAAATAATTTTCAAGGTCTATTATAGGCTTTTTGCTCATAATTGTGAAAGCTATGCTGCTTATATTGCTTCCTCTTTGGTGATCTTGCAGTACAACAAATTTACAGTAAGGTATAAAGTCTGTCAGGTTTTCAGTGTAATTTTCATTGTGTTATATGTTAAAGCATTTCCAACAGCATAAGCCTATTATTGAGTTTTATTGTTCAAAGTTTTGTTCATAATTTTAAATTCTATATTCATAAATAATCTTGGTCAGTAGAGTTACATATTGGTCTGCTAACTGTAAGAACTACAGTTCAAAACTACCAGCTACTCCAAGGGGAGAAAAATGGACTTCCCTAAAGATTTACAAACTCAGAATGTCATCTGGACCATTCCACCCTGTTAAGATTACCTGTATAAGATTACTGGGAGTGAGAATTGACCCGGTCACAGTGAGTTTTCTGTGGGGTGAAAGTTTTTTATTGTTACAGTGTCTTTGCGTGGTTTGGGTATCAGAGTTATGCTCACCTCACAAGTTGAATTTGAAAGATTGATATTCTTTTCAATAGCAATGTAGAATTTGTATCAGCTCTTTGAAGACTAGCTCTTAAAATTCTGGGTAGAATTCCCCAGCCATCTGATCCTGGACTTACTTTAACTTTAATATCTCTTCTTATTATTTTTACAAGGTCATTTTATTGGGAACTCTTACAGATATTGTAACAAACAGATTCCATTAGATCAAGCATAATTGTACAATTTCTGTCACCATCAGTTCAAAACACTGTCTTTCTTCTTTAACTTCTTGCTATGTTCCCCTTTAGCCCCTCGTTATCCTGACCAAAAAAACCCAGAATTCTTATTATTATATATTATATTATTGTTAAATATTATTATATCATTGTTATTTTGCCACATCTTACGTCGACCAATGTAACTGTTGACATGAAAATCTGTTGTTTATTCCTATTGAGTGGGATTATATAGTCTACATTACTATCTGATCACTCTAGCCTCTCCCCCACCCTTTTACTATACCCTCAAAGTATTATTACTTCTGATACTATTTTGAAGGGTTATCTATCTTGAATTTCATGAATTAAATGGTTTTAATTATACAAAATGAACTACACAGGCCTAGCAAGGTTAATCAGGTAAAATATAGACTATAATGGTAAGGGGTGAAAATATTAAAGAACTAGAGGATAAATATGCATTTCATCAGTGCTGTACCACAACCTAGATATGTCATCTCTCTCATGTGTTTCAATTATCTTACAGGTGGTCTTTGGATCTCCATTCCAAGCACGTTCTTTCATATCAATTACATTGCTTGTTATTGAACTTCTGATATCGACATCTCATGATTCACACTGACTGGTAGACTTCATGCATGTGAGCTTTGTTGTTTCTCTGAGAGATGGCCAGTTGTTTAATTTCAAGCCTTTAGGAGCCCAGACACTATATCTTTTGATAGCCAGGCACCAGCAGCTTCCTTCACCACATTTGCTTATGCACACATTTTGCCTTGACAATCACGTCAGGAAGGTCAGTATCATACAGTGCCACATTATTAGAAGAAACCAACCTTGTACTAAGGCAAAATATGTATAGAGACACAAAGTCCATCTGATTCATTGATATATGTGTATAGATATATGTATGTATATATATATACACATGTGTGTATACACCTATATTTTCATGCTTACACACACATATGTAATATTTATACTTTCTTCTTTCCTCTTTCTCTTTTCTTTACTCCTGCCCTACTATCACGTCTACCCAACATTCTCCTCTCAGCAATTTGTCTCGGTTATGTTTCAATTGCTCAAACACGATCAGGAACACAGCATCCTCCTCAACATCAATTTCAGTATATTTGCTATTCCCAGGTCCTGTCATTATTAAGTCACTGCTCCCTTCCCTCTTCCTCATCACCTCTCTTGTCCCCACTCTACCCAAACATTGGTCCCTCACTCTCTCCTTGGATTTGCTTATCCTTCCGATCTGTGATAGATAGCTGCTGAGAGAGAGACAGACAGAGAGAGAGACAGAGAGAGAGAGACAGAGAGAGAGAGACCATACATGTCATTATGAATCTGTTATTCTGACCCAGTGTAGATGAGTACATTAAAAGTAGAAGGTCAACCTCTCGGTCATGAATCAGGCTGCCATTGGGTAAGTGGTTCTGGGAAATGGAACCATGAGAGAATTGTGAACTGGGTTGGCAGTTTACAATATGTCCTTCCCACTATTTGATAGTTTTACTTTTTTCATGACCTACTCTATTATTACTTTTGTTGAGAGTATGTTGACATTTTCTATTTCAGATTGCATTAATTTGGGCAGAAGATGTATTCTTACATGTCTTTCCATTTGTTCTAGGTTTTCACATTTGTCAGCCTGATTTGGAGTGGATGGGACAAAGGGAGAAGAAAACAAGAATATGTGAAGGGGGAGGAGGCATTGAACTGATTGTCATGGTGTATATACAATGCTTTCTAAATGAACTTAACAAAAAAATCAGAGTTTCAGAGGGGATAAATATAGGGTAATTGTGCTTATGGTATCTGAGAAAAATTTCTACCTCAAGCCACTGATTACTAATTTCAATAGATATAAAGTTTTCAAGTGTTAATAAGCCATTCCAAGAATAACCAATATTTTTATACAGATTTACAAAGCTCTTCAGAGAATTATCCTGATGTTTAAATATTTCTTATTCATATGCTTTACTCTTTGTTTTATACCAAAAGGGAAAATATTATCCATAAAGACATTTCATTTGTAACAGTAAAATGATACTGCAATACTCTGTACTATAGCATTGTTTTTTTCATTTTTTAAAAAATCATTTGGTTCCCTTGTACTATCCTACTTGTCATCTCTAATTCTTGATATTTCTTTTCTCTTCTATTTTCCTTTGTTAAGTTTGATATTGTCTCGTCAGTTGTGTTAATCCTTCAAAGAACCAACTTGATGTTTTCATTGTTCCAGTTCATTTATTTTTGCTACATTTTTTCTCTTAAAATACCTTTTTAATGTTTAATGCATATATACATATTAGGTACATATTTAGCAACATCGACACAGATTTTTCAATGATAATGGCTATATTTTCCACAAAATAACAATTTTCTTTCATTCCATTCTGGTTGTTCCATTTTTTCTTTCTCTTATTTATTTTTTAGATAGTTCACTGGGTCATACACCATAGACAATACAATTTAATTAGTCTATTACATTAAGATTTGTATAAAAATCACCATATCAATTTCAGAACATTTTTTCTTATACTCATTAACTCCCCCTCTTCCCATCCTCCCTTGGCATATCTCTAGGCAATTTTAAATCTAGTGTTCACTCTAGAGATACTCTAGTGATCCCCTATACTAGATTTCATACAGAGAGAAGCATACAAGACACAAAGAGAAGCACATAAGCAGACACACACACAACCAATGGTAACAAAGCAAAAAGAGAAAACTTCAATGAAAAAAAGCCAGAAAATATTAAAAACCAAACCAACATTAAAATAGGTCAGAAGGGAGATTAAATGATATTATATTCTAACCAGACCAGATCTGCCATAATTTGCCTCACAATGGTCTCTGTCTGATAACAAGACTGTTTACATTCTTGACTATGGTCAAGGGGATTCACTGGAAACTCAGTCTGCTTGGAGAATCTGCCAATGAATTTGAGGTTTCCACTCTCATCCCAATATAGAGACTTCTGTAAACAGGGTGTTCACAATTTAAGCTCTGATACCATTTCCTCCATTGGGTTTAGATTTTGCTATTTAAAATTCTTGCACCACACAGGCTAAGGCGCTTCTTTGTGGAGGCGACACCTCTCTCAGATGGCTGCTTGTTTGAAGAGAAAGTTTTCCGCAGCAAGATGCTATTCTTTTTGAGAGCTGAGCACCACCTTGTTCCTGAACCACACTTTGCTAGAGCACCTATATCTTTGATGTGGTCTTCATGAGGGCAAACCTCAAGCAGGGCTATGTCATAAGAACTAATAGTTCTTAGATGGGGGCTAGAATTGAGTGAGTGACCATCTCAAACCCATTCATATAGCTCGCCCTCCCATTAAACGCATCATTAGCATTTCATTATAGAGAACATTATAAATCAGTCCCCTGGCTCAAAAGTTAATCATATTGACATTGTCAATTATTTAACAAATTGTATAGAATTTTAAATATTGTTGGGAAAGGAAATGATTCAATCATAGGCCAACTTCCAATTACGATACATGATAATCATTCATGGTGATCTGATCCGACCCGCGGATCAGTCAACGTGGGTTCCTGAAAGGGGGACTGGGAATGGAGAGGACAAGAGATGTGAGAAATGGAGACAAGACAGGACTCTGATCAAGTCTCTTAATTATTGAGTCAAAAGGCAGGGTTAATATAGGCTAGTAACAGGAAGGGGAGGTACAACTTATGGAAATGAGGGGTAGGGATAATCAGCCAATCATACACATAGCTACAAAGAAACGTCAGGAAAAAATGGCGGGAAGCAGTTCTCAAACAGGTCTGCATGCTAATTAGGTGAGCTCAAAATATCCGCATGCGAATTAGGTGAACCCATGGATTTGAAGGTTATCTTGTCCGCAAGCCATTACAATACAAAAGGTCAAAAAAGGGGTCACTGAGGGATGGGAACAGCGTTCGGCTTCCCACAGTGATCCTAGAAGATGGGGTAGAACTGCCCCCATGAGTTTCTGAGGCTTTACCCCTTACAGGAATAGAAAGCCTCATCTTTCTCCCATGGTGTTTTTAAACTGCTAAGCTTGCTGTTAGCAACTCAATATGTAAACACTAAGCCACAGGACTACGGCAGCAAAGAAAAGGGAGCAATAAAGTAGTTACTATACTGTAGACCTGGCCACCTTCCATCGAGCACCCTAAAAGCAAGAGACATGAACCCGAATCCAACAATCGCTAATCCCATTATCTTGGGGAAGCAGAGACCACGGTCTTCTTCTCAGACTACGACAGCGCAGCAGTTAGTCCCAGGAAGTGTATCAATTACTCAAATCTGCTGCAAATGAGTTTAAGGTAAAACCCAATTTGATTAATGGGGTTCTGGCATAGAATCCTCCAGGTGTGTCCTGTGGATCATGTTGTGTACCTCAAAAAGACAGAGTCTGGAGGCCCAGTATTTCATAGCTCATAGTTTGGGTGACAAAAGGCTGGGCAGAAACTCAGTCAAAAGCGTTAATTAAAAACATAATACTGGACACATTCTGCCGTCTTAGGTTCTACAATAAGTATTAAGCATTTTCTCCCATGGGAGGTTGTTCTTCCTGGAATATCCACAAACAGAAATGCAGTGACATAGAGTACTGTCCCCTCATCTTGATTTTAATTGCCAGCAAGTTTCTCATATCACTGTTCTCAGAGTGTCAGAAGCACATGTAACACAGAATGAACAGGGTGACCTTGATTGGCATAACACCTCTGATAAACCCTGTCTTGTGAACAAACAAAAATCAAAAAAGCAGTATAGACCTTAATACAGAATATTTTGGAAACCAGATCAGGTCCAGCCTGCATTATTGGGGAGAACCTACTGACAATGTTTGAATTATTCATGTCAGATTTATTTGTCTTTTATGCTCATCTCTCCCAAGCACTCTGTTGTCTTTTTGACCACCTAATTTCTGATGGGAAATTCAGGTTTACCCTTATTGATCTTGCTTTGTTGATAACTATTCTTTTTTTCCCTCTGCTCTCATGATTCTCTTCTTTTCGTGAACATTCGCTAAAGTAATTATGATAAGTTAAATGCTTTTCTCTTTTGGTCTCTCCTTTTGATGTTCTCTCGGCTTCCTGCATAGTTATTTTCTCTTTTTTTCATGGTTTTGGGGTAGTTTTCTTCCATGATTTCTTGTACTATATTTATGTAGATGTTTATTTTTATTTTTTCCTGCTATGGAATCCCCCCAAAGACATATTACCTTTGATAGTGTGCCACATAGAATTTCTCATGATCCCGTTCTCTTTTTATTCATTGTCTCTCTCAGCAGTTGTGATTACAGGATTTGTCTTCAAGCTTATTAATTTGACGTTATATTTCTTTGATACTATTATTCTGTTCTTTTTTCATGTTGCCTGATTCCATATTCTTAATATTCAGCTTCTGTAATTTTAATTGGTTAATAGATTCTAGTTTTTCTATTCTTCCCAATTAATATTTCCTCTTCAACATTTTCTGCATATATGGAACATACCTGAAATTCTGAATCAAATTTCTGGCATTCACATGGTCTTTTCTTCAGAAAATCATTTTGATATGGGTATTGTTCTATTGTGTGTGTCTATTTCTCTTCTTGTTTTTGTTGTTTATTCTGTGTGTGTGTGTGTGCTGTGATTGACTACTGTATACATAGCTTTGTGGTGCAGCTTTCAGTATTGGGAGATCTGCTATGTTTTATGGGAGTAAGCCAACTCTATTGAATGGTATAAGAGAATTTAAAAAGGAACCACAAAACAAAAATAGATAGAAAGGAGAAAGTTTGAGACTCAGGAAAAAGGATCATACAAAGATGTAAATATCTTTCATAATCATAAAAATATTTGATTTGAATGAATTGATCAAGCGAAACTGTGTTTAAAGAGGAAGAGAAAGAGACAAACAAAAATATATAGTGAGTAAGGAAAGAAAAAGGGATAAAAAACACTTTTTAAAGTTAAAAAAAGGTGAGGATGAAGAAACCACAGTTTGGTTGCCTACTATCCTCAGCCCAGGGAGATTGCTGGTGCTGTAGATTTGAGAAGACTGTCATGTGCATGGACACGATGTGAAATCTGGTAACGCTCTATAACAGGACCTGAGAAGCTTTCCTATTGTGCTAATGGAGGTGGCACTTGCATGGCAGTTGGTCTGCCTTGCTCTCAAAGTGAGACGCGACAGCTGGGCCCGTTCTTTGTAGTGGGAGCTCATGATGTGATAAGCTGGGCAGCAATGCTCAGCAGGGATTGGGGAAGCAACCACGAGCATATGCTGCACTATGCATTCACGTATTCCTGACAGCCACTGCAGAGGCAGGCTCATGGGAAGGTGGCAGTAGGGGTGGGAAGCGCTGTATTTGCATCAGACATGCTGGGAGTTGTAAAGGGGGGGAGGGTGACAGAGGGGAAATATTAGCTGCACTACCCTCTGAACACTCACACTCTGTTAGAACGGTTTCTGCAACTGGAGCTATAATGGTGAACTGGTGGGGCAGAAAACACACTGGGATGTCCTGCACAGGCACTGCATATACACTGGGGTCAACAGCACACTGGGGTCAAGGGCATAGTGACAGCGGCAATCCCCTGTGACCTCTTGGACCCTATGCCCAAATTAACTCAGCAGCTGCAGTGATAGCTGTAAAAGAAATATTCAGGGAGGCAGTGACAGCGCCACTGGGATGTAGTGCGTGTATGCCCGGCACACCCAAAAGTTAAGGCTAGGGGTCAGGCTGTTAGCTGTAGTGACCTGCAGGCTTTAGCTCCCTGAAGATAGTTACAAAGGCAGACTTGGGGGGGGGTAAGAGTAGCAGAGGTCAATAGAATACTGGTAGCAGTCATATCGGTCAGCAATACTGGCAATGGCAAGATCAGTGGCTAGATATTAGTGGGGCGCAGGTTAGGAGGTGCTCTGTGATGGGTGGCGATAGAGGCCTGTGGTGTATGTGTGCAGGATGGGGGTGCAGTAGTGGGGTAGGCTACTGGTCATTGGCTTTGGTGAAGCGTGATGGTGGTTTTCAGCAGAATCTCACAGAGCAAAAGATGCTGAGTTTGACATGTGCAGCTCTGCTTCTTTCTCACCTTACTCTGCCCACTCCCATAGACTCTGAGCAGCAGAGACGTTGGTCCTCTTAGCTTTAAACTTGTTCTCTAGGAAACAAAGTTTTCCTGATTGTGCCACTTATGTAATCTCTCAACTTGTGAAGAAAGGGTGGAGTCTATCCTGTCAATCAGATCACAGCCAATGAGGTCTCTGTGTGGGCACGGCCTTCTCCTCAGGATTCTGGGAACTCCCATTTTCATCCATGGAGGTGGGGCCAACACTCTCTCTGCTTTTTCTTCCTGTTGACAAGATATGTGCACCTACGTGGATGGAACCAGGACCCCGGAGCTAAAGGAGTCACATGGAGATCCATGCCAGTTCTGAGATGCTTCCACCACTGCTAGTTCCACATACTTTTCACCCACTGTCCTGTGATCTTCCTGCATTCAGCATCTTTGTACATGTTGCATGCATCTGAAGAGGAATTCATAGACCAATATTGGACATAAGGGCTAATATCAGACTTATGGACTTGAACTTGACTGGGTTGGGATTTATTTTTAGTAAACAATTGCTGCTTGATATGAACCTCCTTTTAATAAACAGATAAGTCTTCTTGGATTTGTTTCTCTAGTCTACACAGAATAAAACACTGGTCATTGTTAGGAGACTCTTCTATGCTTATTAGTAGTCAGCCATCTTCTGGAAATCCCCCTTTTAGTCTTTAATGTACTCTAGTCAACATAGAACAATTTCCCCTATGATTTCCACTAACATTAAATTCTGCGGATGCTATGGCTTTTGTCCATGTACCCTTGTTTGGGAAACGTGTTAAGAACTCTTTTAGCAGTCTGCCAAATCAATTCAATTACATGTTTTGGAACATTAGACATCTATTTATGTAAAGTAAAACAGGTCATCAAATCAACTCTCATCAGCTTGATTTTGTGTTCAGCAAAAACTCTTAGACATGTTACTAGATGCCTATAGTGATAGATAACCTTTGTGATCAAATAAAGCCATTAAGAAAAGGGATAGATAATATTTTAGCACTTGAAACTAACTCAATGACTTTTATTCTGGATAGACACACAAACTATTCATATTTTCCAATAATTATTTGGATCTCACATTATATCAATAACAATAGGTATGAAAAAATATGTGTACTACTAGTATACATATGTCAAATTTAAATTTCTTTCTTCTCTAACCTATCCCATCCATAGGCAGTTTGGTCTTAAGCCTCTGGCTGCATCAAGCCAGGGCCATTTCTTTGGTCAGTCAACTTGACTAGGCAGTGTGGCCTCAGAGAAGCTCCAGGGGGTAGTTTCAACCCTTTCACTCAAAATATACATTTATCACATTCATTTTCACCATTTCAAACAGGAACAAGTGAGACAACTTGTAGGAATCAAGACCTTCACTTCCCATGTCCTTTCCAGAAAACAACCCAGTAAACTGCATGACCATAACTGACCTCCAGAAAAGAAAAACTGCATAAGGCAGAGGTCAGACAAGCTTTCACTCTCCATCTTCCATATTTGTTTCTCTAGTATCAGAATACACAGGTGCCATAATGTGTTATGCTAGGTTGACAAGAGGAAAAAGTGCAGCCACTCTCACATATGTGTAAGAGAACTTTATATCAATAAGTAGTAATATGCCAAACAAACATCCCAGCCCAGTCCAGATCAAGTCTATAAGTCTCATATTAATCCATAAGTCCCTGTTCAGGATCATACAGCCACATGTAATGATCCATAATGCAGGAAGATCATAGGCCAATGGGTGAAAAGTCATGTGTGTACAATAGTACTGATCCCATGACAGACCTCTGACAGATCTCTGAGTGGCTTGCCAGAAGGGAGATAGAGAGAGAGAGAGAGAGAGAGAGAGAGAGAGAGAGAGAGAGAGAGAGATCCTCAAGGCTCATTATATGAGGAGACCATATCCACAAGCAGGTGCCATTGGGCTGTGACCTGATTGACAAAGTAGACTCCATCCCTACACGTTTATATATCAACTTGATATGAAATTATGTAACTGTCACCCCTGGGTTCCGTGTCTTTCCATATAATGTTGGTGTTTTGCTTTTATATTTCTTTGCAGCATTTTCTGAGATTTGAATCAGAATTGCATTGCATTTATAGCGTGTTTTCCATGATATTGACATTCCACTATAGAACAGCTTCCTATCCATGGCTCTGTGCATCCTTCAACTTATGTATTTCTTTTTTGGTCTCTTATAGAATATTCTGTAATTTTCTTTGTAAAAATCTTTGCTACTCTGGTTAGATTATTTCCTAAATATTCTGTATTTTAGGTAGTTATTGTAAGTGATTTATTAATTTTCTTTTAAGAGTCTTGTTTTTTTTAAGTAATTTTATTGGGGGTTCTTACAAAATTCAGTACATCATTTGTATCAAGCACATTTGCACACATGCTGCCACATACATTTCCAAACATTTTCCACCTGAGCCCTTGGTACAAGTTCCTCTTAAAATAAAAAGCTCCTCTTTCCCCTCCCCCCTTTTTTATTGAATCATTTTATTGGGGGCCCATACAACTCCCCTCACAATCCATACCAACATCAATTGTATGCAGGCTACATTTACACACCCATTGCCATCATCACTCTCAAAACATTCTCCCTCCCTCCAGGTCTCCAGTATCAGCTTTCTATATTATCCTTCCTCGCCCCCTTACCCTTCAACCCTTAGTAATTTACATATTGTTATTTTTTAATACTGTACACTGTACAATGTGTCCCAACACTCATTTCCCTGTTGTCCATGTCCCAGAGAGGAGGGTACATGTAGATCCCTGAAGTTGATTCTCCCTTTCTATTCCTCGATCCCTCCACCCTCCTGGTATTACCACTCCTATTACTAGTCTTGGTGGATCATCTCTCCTAGGTTTCCCATGTTTCCAATTTCACTGTGCATCTCCTGGTCTACCTGGATTGATGTGTTAGAATTGGAGTCATGATAGTGGGTGGGAGGCAGCATGGGAACTAGAGGAAGGTTGAATATTTCATAGCTCCTACCCTGGATCTTAACTGACTCATCTCTTCCTTGTAATCCCTCTGCAAAAGATGTCACCTCACCTGTTGATGGGCTTTGGGTCCCCAATCTGTACTCCCCCTCATTAATAATAAAATAATTTTAGCTCATTGATGTCTGGCACCGAATCCCTTCACCACCTCATGATCACACAGGCTGGTGTGCTTCTTCCATGTGGGCTTTATTGCTTCTGAGCTGAATGGCCACTTGTTTACTCAAGCCTTTAAAACCCCAGACACTATATCTTTTGGTAGCCGGGCACCATCAGCTTTCTTCACCACATTAGCTTATGCACACATTCGTCCTCAGCTATCATATCAGGAAAGTAAGCATGCAATGTTATGCTTTTTAGTTCTTGAAGCCTGATATCTCATCCCTTTGACACCTCATGATTTCACATGCTGCTGAGCTTCTTCCATGTGGGCTTTGTTGCTTATGAGCTAGATGGCTGTTTGCTTACTTTCAAGCCTTTAAGACCCCAGATGCCCCATCTTTTGATAGCCGGGAACCATTAGCTTTCTTCGCCACCTTAGCTTATGCACACATTTATCTTCAGTGATCATTTCGGGAAAGGTAAGCATCTTGGAATGCCAATTTAATAGAACAAAGTGTTCTTGAACCGAGGAGATATTTGAGTGTTACTTGAGGTGCAATGCCCATCTGTTGTCCTACAACTAACCCTATAAGTATGCACATTAATTTCTTTCCCCATCCTCACTTATAAATATATGCCCCTATGTACATACCTGTATTTGAACCTCTATATATCCCATTATCCCCCAGTTCCTTCCTCTATTTCCATTTGCTTCCCTCTTGTCCCACTCATGCTCAGAGTCTTGTTTTTAATATACAAGAATTCAATTGATTTTCGTAGGTTGATATTGTATTTGGTATGTAGCCAAATTTTTTCAATTAGTTTCTGAAATTTTTTGAGTCTGAGATTTTCTCAATATAAGCTTATGTCACAAAAATAGCTTTGCTTCACTTTTGCTGATTTGGATGCCTTTTATGTCTTTTTAAATTGTTTTTAAGCATTGATCAATGATTGTAGAACTATACTAAATAAGTGTGATGATAAAATGCAACCTTGTTTGGTTCTGATTTAGAAGGGGATTATTTACATTTTCTATTCCTCTGAGTGATATATTCTCCTTTGGCTTTGCATACGAGGACTTTATCATGTTGAATAATTTTCCTTATATTTCTATGCTATAATTAGTTTTTTTTGTTTTAATCAAGAATTGATTAATTGAATCTAATGAATTTTGTGCACTGATTGATTTATTTCTCATAGCATTGTGTAATTATCTCTTTTTACTTCAGTTGATTTTGTTGTAAAGTTGCCCATTTCATTTATTATTCTTAGTATTTGCTTTTTCTCCATTTATGCCATTATATTTTCCAGTCATTTATCAATGTTGTTAATCCTTTCAGAGAACCAACTTATTTTTTGTCAACTTTCTATTATTTTTCTGTAGTTCATTCATCTCTGCTCTTATCTTTAGTATTTATTACATTCTAGTGTCCAAAACTTTGTTTTATTGCTGCTGTTTTGATTGAGAGGTATTTTCTAAAGTTATTCATTTAAATGTGTTTCTCCTCTTTGATTCATTCACTTATTGCTGCAAATTGTCCTCTGCTCCTTTTACTCTAAGAGATTTTGACATGCCATATTTTCACTTTCATTTGTCTTAAGGAATTTCTAAATTGTGATCCATATTGCTTCATTTACTGACTGATTTTTTAAGTGAACATGCTTTCCAACTTCTATGTAATTTAATTTTTATTTGTCATATTATTATTTTTACTTTGATTTTATTGTGGTCAACCTTTAGTATCTTGGTATTTAAACTTTTTTGGTCTTTTCTTTAGGGCTGACATATGAACTATTATGGAGTACTTCCCATATGCAGTGGAAGAAGTATATATTCTGCTGTTATCAGGTGAAGTGTTGTGTATATGTCAAATAGATATCATTGATCATGTGGTTTAGTTCTACAGCTAATTTGATTTTCTTTAGTTTATCTGTCTTTTCTAGATTGAGAATGCTTTATGTCGGGTTACATTTATAGTGTGGGTCATACTAGTCAAAAGTTTAATTCATTCAGGCTGAGCCCCGGTGGCACAGTGTTTGTGCATGGGACTGCGGCCCATTGGGATGGAGGTTCAATTCCAGCAGCGGCTCCACAGGAGCAAAGGTTGGGCCTCCTACTCTCACCACCAGAGGGCAGTGATGCCATAAAAACTCCACAAAAAAACCAAAAAAATAAATTTAATTCACCACTGATATGGTAAGTGGGACCACTTCTATTTGGTAATGTGAGTGATGTTTGCTGATATTGATTTTGTGAGCCTTCTTTGACCTGCGTGCTGGACATTCACTGACTTACATTGTAATTGTCATTTGAAACTACCAAGTGCCTGATTAAAGTATAAGGAACTCTAATAAAATGTATAAGAATTATCATCTCAAGAAGCCTATCAGCCCCAAAGCCAGATAAACCAAAATCCAAGCTCTCTTTCTGTGGATCCATTATGGCTCCTGGTGACCTCATGCGTGTTTCTGAGACTGTAACTGATTTCAGGAGTAGAAAGCCCAGTTTTCCTCCAGTGAAGCTGCTAATGACATCACACTACTGACGACTCCGACTGCAGCACCAAGCATAAGCTCTATACTGCCGAGGTGCCTACATGGCAAATAAGACCTGCAAACTCATAGAAACTAGCTAGCACCACATGCTTCACCAAGAGAAATAGTTCCAGGTATTACAGTAGGGGTGAGCTAATTAAATAATCAAATATATCAATTTAATTTTTAAGTTGATATTTTTGTGTGGCTCTTGAATAATATTATAAAAGTCCAAATGATCCTGGGAGGGCGAGGAAGAAGAAAAATAAAAGATTTCCCATCCTAGGTCTATAAAATCTTCTCTGGGTTTTACACATAGTTTTTTTTTCTTTCCCCATTCCCTATCCAATCTTTTTACCCCACATAATGTATAAATTGTCTCCTTTTGTCATAATGTTTATTACATAGATATTGCTTATAGGTTTGCTTAAATTGGAGGGTTTAAATTCCTGTCTACCCACTTATTAATGTACTTTTCTAAGATGCTTTTGAGATACTATTATTATTTATCACATGGGAGAGCAATCATCTCTGTTTATAATTGTTTCATGACTAAGTTTAATTCCTAAAGAAATTGAAAATACTAGATAATATCAGTTAAGGTTAGCAATTATTGAATGTGTACTCAATATCATCACCTGCTCTAAATAGAATCCCAATTTTTTAAACAACCTCATTTTGCACTCTTCAATTTTATAGTGTGATTTGAAGGAGGACGAGGTTAAATAAAGTGCATGGTTTTTCACAGGTGGTGACAGAATTCAAGAAGCCCAGATTTATGGGGGAAGAAAAACCTAGGATGTAATTTCATCCACAAAATTCTCAAATATTGGCTATCCAATACATGTTTCCTTCCTTTCCCAACACATGATTTCCCTTCAAGTACAATGCAGTTTGTTTTCTTTTAAATTAAGCACTAATTTCTGTGTCACCTTCATATCCCCAGCAATGAGTCCACTAACGAGTACAGAGATTTCTCTAAATACATGGGGGTAAAAGCATGTGCATGAAAGAACTCATTAAATGAAAACCAGCCATAACACAAAACACAATATAAATTGCTAAATTGTATCAAAGCCTATTTGACATAATTTTTAGAGAACCAAGACTAAACAGGCATAGATCAGAGTCAGTCAGGATTACAGGACAAGATGATAAAGCAGTTTCTCCTGAGCCAGGTACATGGGAATCTGAAATATGGTCTGAAATAGAGATCAGAATTCCATAAATAGATTAGATGGTAAAAAATCCATGCTCAATTAATGAATGCTTCTAGGTCACAGTTGCCCACAAAGACAGTTATGAAGCGAGAGTCAGGAAAAGCAATCATCTCTGTTTATAATTGTTTCATGACTAAGTTTAATTCCTAAAGAAATTGAAAATACTAGATAATATCAGTTAAGGTTAGCAGTTATTGAATGTGTACTCAATTTGTCCTACAAGTCCTTCTCTTCTGGTCCTTTACCTAATAAAGAATGAATTCATCTGAAGACTGACTATCCTTTATTTGCGCTCCATCATACATTTTTATAAGGCTGTGGCATCAGGATTGTAAAAAAGGTTATTAATAACCTGAAATACACAGATCACGAAACCTTGCTGGCTGAAAAAGAGGAAGAAGTCAAGACTTGCTGACAAAGCTCAAGGATTGAAGCCTAAAGTATGGGGTACAACCAAGATGGCCAAAATTCTCACAACTGACCATACTGGTGATATAACGATAAATGGAGAAAAGCTTGAAGGTATCAAGGATTTCATCTTGTTCAAATACATAATCAATGCTTTTAAAAACAACAAAGGTATCATGTTGCTTTGGGAATAGCTACTGAACAAGACCTCTCTAGAGTGTTGGAAAGCAGAGAAGTTACTTTAAGGACTAATGAGGACCTGGCCAAAGTCATGGTATTTTCAGTTGCTCCATATGCATACAAATATCCCACATTGAATAAAAAAAGACTGCAGATGAAATACTCTGCTTAAATTGTGGCGCTGGCAAAAAATATTGCAAGTACAATAGACTGACAAAGGGATAGACAACTCTGTCTTAGAATAATTATAGCTAGCATGTTCCTTAACAACAAGGATGGCAAAATTTTATCAATGGATTCCAGTCCCTGTAGAAGGCCATCATACTTGGTATAAGGGGATTTCAAAGAGATAGATTGACACAATGGTTGCAACATTGTGCTCAAACATAGGAATATTTGTGAAGATGGCTCAAGACCAAGGAGTGTTTGTTCAATTTTTCATAATGGTAGAAGATATGATATACTGTGAGGAAAAAAAATCAAGAATGTCATTTATGAAAAAACAAATTGTACCAAAAAGAACATGTCGACAAATGTTTCAAGAAGTAGCACATGAGCAAGAATCAATAATATTTAAAGTAGAAGAAAAAGTTGACCTAAACGTCACAGCCAAAACCAAGGCACCAGAAATGGAAGGAATACCAATTGAAATATTTATACAAGTTGATTGAACACTGGAAATGCTTGTCCATACCAGGAAATTTAGAATGTAACTATTTGACAAACTGCAAGAGCTTCATATTTGGACTCATTCCAAATAAATTTGTCCCAACAAAGTATTCAAATGATAGAATAGCATCACTGATAGCACATTAAATAGAAATTTGCTGAAGATCAGTCAACAAATGTTGTAGTACTACATTAACACAAAACTTCCAAGAGACCAGATGAGATTCAGAATAGGATGTTGAATAAGGTGTGGCATCATTACTGATGCCAGATGAATCTTCACAGAAAGCAAAGGAAACCAGGAAATGTTTATTTGTGTTTCATTCACTTTGCAAAGGCATTGGAGTGTGTGTCATAACAAACTTTGAGAAGGCGGGAATTTCAAAGCAGCACATTGTACCAAGAGACAATTGTGGAAGTAGAGGGAGGGAATAATGTATCAGGATTGCAGCCTCTCACCTTATTTATTTCCCCAATCTGTATGTTAATCAAATCATCAGAGAAACTGGATGAGGTGAAAAAGACTGCCACATCAGGATTGGAAGAAGTACAGATAGATTGTTCTTTGGAATCAAGGATGACTGGATTTGGTCTCATATCATTTGAACATGTGGTCAGGAGAGACAAGTCCCTGGAGACAGACAGACTTGGTAAAATAAAGAGGCAATCATAAAGACACAGGGTCCTGGGCTGAGCCCCGGTGGCATAGTGGTTGTGCGCGGGACTGCGGCCCACTGGGATGGAGGTTCAATTCCGGCTCCCAGGAGCAAAGGCTGGGCCTCCTACTCCCACCACCTGAGGGCAGTGATGCCTAAAAAAAAAAAAAAGACACAGGGTCTTGACAAGATGGATTGATAGAGTGACTACAACAATGCATTCAAAGTTACAAGTAAGTGTGAGACTGACTCAGGATTGGGCAGTATTTTGTATATATGTTTCCCTGGTATATATAGTTGCTATAAGTTAGAACCAAGGTGAGGGAATCTAGCAACAATAACATTCTCAAAATACCTGATGATATTCTTGGGTAAGCTTTGAATTTCTAACTCCAAGTTAAGTTATTCCAATTCCCTTGTTCCTGGGAAAAAGAAAAAAACTCTATTCTCATGAAGATTTAAAGCCTTGGAAATCTGAAATGGTGTCTTCATGAGTTGAAATCAACTTTATAACAGGAGTTCTTTGGTTTGGATCCTATTCCTCTTTTCCCTTCTACACAATTTTGTTTATTATAGTTTTCAATTGCATATTTCTCTACCCTATTTTTTACATTCTTTTTCTTTATTACCTTAGTCATTTTATATATATGTATATATATATATATATTTCTTGCTGTTCTTTACCTGATTTAATTTTTTATATTTAATTATTTATTTTGGTAGTATTTTTCTTCCTTGCTAGCACCCTCCCCCCCCAGCAAACTATCACGTCTACTTCCAATCTTGTCTGTAGTAGAATGTGGCCACTACCCATTCCTGTACTAGTAGATTATCAATATATACATTACAATGGCACCCCATATAGCCCTGAGCTGTGCTATATGAACAGCAAAGAGCAATGTACACACTTCCATTCTCCCTGTCACATGGTCATGGCTAAAGTCTTACCCAAAAGCAATCAGTTGAGTACAAACACAACACAACTGCATGTCCCCTGAGACACAACATATAATTTCTGTTTACACTAAGAAACTGACAAATAAAAATGGCTCATGCAAACTATCAATTCATAGAGCCAGACAAGTTTTCTCAGCAAGAAAAGGCACTAGAATTACCTCTGAAAAAACCCCAAATAATAGAGTACAAGATTCTTCAGGGCTGAACCCCGGTGGCTTAAGGGGTTGAGTGCAGGACTGCGGACAAGCCTGGTTCAAATCTGGTGGTGGCTCTCAGGAGCAGTGCTGGGTAGCTCCCTTGACCATGAGAGGGCAGTAATGTCCCTCAAAAAACAAAAACAAAAACAAAAAAAATGATTCTTCAAAGGATTAAGAGGAAGATCAAGACAATTACAGGCAAAATCAAGAAAAAAAAGATCAGACGTCACAACTTTAGAAAAATTGGGGAAAGAATAAAAGAACAAAAATAAAAAAGAATCATTCCAAAACCAGCAACAAAACCCCACAACATTAATATTAGTCTCAGAAGTCAATAAATTAAAAGATCAAAGAAAAATTAAATCAATAGAATTAGTTGGCTTGAAAACAATTTTTTGATCTGATATATGTTATTTTAGCAATTTAAAAAAGAAAATATCTGAATAAAGACATCATTATGGGTAACATTGTGAAAATATCAATACTTCCCAAATGGTCTAAAGATATAATGCATTCTTGGTTCAAATCTCAGCATCATTTCTTAAAGATTAGAATAACTTCATAGGGGAAATAAAGAGACTCCAAACAAGAAAAGATCTATTATAGAAACACATAATAGAAAGTTTCACATCACGATCTCAAGGTCTACTACACAGAGTAGTCAAAACATTCTTGTATTGCTATAATGATAAATATATAAATGAATGGCACACACTGAAAATCCATAGGTGGATGTATGCACATACAGAGAACTGATCTTTGACAAAAGATTTTGACACATATTGAATGTGAAAGACATTATCTTATTAAGAAATGTTGCTGGCAAAACTGAATATTTGTTTGAAGAAAAACAATTCAGGACACATTTCTTACATCATACACATCAAATGAACTTAGGATGACCATAGATCTAAGGGGAATCAATGACTAGAGGGAAGATACATGTCAGCTTGTGTGAAAAAGAGGACGATACACAGTAAGGGAGATCACGAACAGTGAAGGAAAGAGAAGATACTAGGCATTTTGGAAGAGTTAGGAATTACAGGAGAAAATGCTATTATATGCTGTTCTTGTTATGTGCTTTCCAGTTAGTTCCATAGGGACCTTATGCAAACTAGAACAAACTGCTCTCTAGATCTGAGCCATCCTCACAACTGTCCCAGGCTTGAGCCCATTGTTGTATCCTCTGAGTCAATCAGTCCATCTCTTTGAAGACCTTCCTCTTTTTCACTACCCTTCTCCTTTACTAAGCAGGATGCACTTTCCCAAGGACTGATCTTTCTTGAAAACATGTCCTAGGTATGCAAAAGGAAGTCTCAGCTTTCATGTCTCTAAGAACACTGGCCACACTTTTTCCAAGACGAGCTGTTTGTTCTTTTAGAAAGTCTAAGTTCTTCTCCAGCACTACAAATCACATACATTGATACTTCCTTGTACATTCTTCAGTTTTTCACATGTATATCTGCCAATTAAAGAAACTGTGGCTTGACTCAGGTGCACATTAGTCCTCAAAATAAAACTTTGCTTTTTAACATTCTAAAGAGGTCTTCTACAGCAGATTTACCTATTGCAATACATTTTCATATCTATGGACTTCTATCATCATTTATTGTGGGTATAAACAAGACAAAATCTTTGACAACTTGGACTTTTTCTCCATTTATCATGATGCTACCTCTTGGTCCAGTTGTGATAATCTGGCTTGAATTACATTGACTAGTAATCCATAGTAAAGACTGGAATTCCTGACCTCCGTCAACAAGTTCCTCAAGTCCTCCTCACTTTAAGCAAGGAAGATTTCATTACCCACATATCACAAATTGCTATTAAGCCTTACTTCAATTCTGATGACACATTCTTTTTCATATAATCCAGCTTCCTTGATGATTTTCAGCATACAGATTGATTATGTATTATCAGAAGATACAGCCTTGATACAGACCTTTCCCTGCACTGTTCCCCTTTTCTGTTTGCACAGCTTTGGCTTTATGCATGTACAAGTTTGGCAGAAGAACAATGAAATTTTGAGAGATTCTCATTCTTCTCAATGCCATCCAGAGTGTGCTATGATCCACGGAGTTGAATGCCTTTGAATAATCAGAAACATACAAATAAACATCTTCCTGGTATTTTCTGCTTTCTGCCAAGATCCATCTGACCTCAGCAACAATATCCATTGTTCTATAGCCTCTTCTGAAACACATGGAAACAATTAGTGTAATGAACCATTAAAATATCTTTAAAGTTTTGATATCAGAAGAACTTGTTAATATATAGAACAGAACTTGAAATCATAACTAAGATCAATCATACAGATGACATATAACCTGGTGAGATTGCCAAAACCATAACATAAGCTTTATTTCCTTTTATATTGTAGCCATTTCATAATACCTTTAGGTATTTTGTTTATAGAACAATAAAGATATTCTAGATGTGTTTGATTTCACATGACCCTATGAAATAAGCAGAATAGACCTTAATAAGCTCATTTTATAAATGAAGAACCAGAAATGAGCAATATAAATTTGATGGAAGCACTGAGTTGCTTCACAATGAAGTATAATTCAGATTTTATTAACACCATCTTATGGTATTTTGTGGTCTACCCACTCCTCTTTTTAAGATTTCATATCCATGCCCATGTTTTGATATGATGTCATGTGTTTGATCTCACTAAGAACAATCTGAAAGAGATTGTAAACACTATATATTTGAGAGAAAGAGAAAATTGCTCATTTAAAAAACCCTAATCCAAGTTTTATTTAATGTCATCCATTAATATCTTAGTTAAAATGACATGGTACAAAAAGAGTGTGTGAACATAATTTCTACCTGATGTTGTTCAATATATGATGTTTCTAGAAAATGTCTCAGTGACATGCATATTTTTAAACATCTGGTTTTCTTTCTACATAGAATGAACTTTAAAACGATTCACTTTCTGATTCTTTATTCAATAATGTAGGCCACCATCATTTGTACAGAACAGATATATTTTCATTCAAGGACACCATTTTCTCTTTGTGGACATTGAGGAGGAAAGATAGTCTTGCCCTTTCTTGGATTTAAGAATATTCACTTCATAAGTTTAAGGGCATAATAGACAGAAGGCAGGTAAGAATGCAGTTGTCTGTCTGACTTCTGACCTCCCTGGATTCTACGGACAGCCCTGAGGGGCCAGGTGGTGGCAATGCACACCTTTAGAAGACTCCTAACTCTGTTTTTCACATTTGATGCAAGTAAATTTAAAGGAGATTAAATCAAGATAAAGTTGAGTCTCTGTTGTTCATAAGATGTTGGAGGTACTAAATATATATATATATATGTGTATATATATGTATATATATATATTTGGGAGAATTAAAAGTTTCTTTATGAAAAGCCACATGAACCACCTATGAAAAAAGCTCTTTTTCCCCAATAAATGCTTCAGTATCCTGCTATACCGCCTAAGTTATTATGCCTTTCCTTGTTCTTGTTTGCTCATATTTTCTTATCTTTCTGATAATTTCAGAATCCTTGAAGTGCTATTTTTCTGCCTTTAGCCAAACAAGCTACTCACTAGGAAGTGCATAAAGACCACCCAGAGCACTTTGGCAGATCCTCCCCACAGCGAGCTGATGTTTGCCTGGCTTCAGGGGACTTTCCTGTTAAAAAAGTGCTGTCACATATTTTTAATTTCCCCAGTAAGTCATCTCCTCTTACTCGCCGCCCTATCAAAGGGCTGGAAAATATCAAGATGTGAGAGAAGACATGCTGTTCCGGAATTTGCCTTTTGCTTTCTTCTTGATTCAAGAGCAAATTTGTGAACATGAGTTATTGTGTCGCATGAGCAAACGAATTAGATTAACAAAGAATTAAGAACACAGTGTTATATTCACAGTCAGGCCACTTTCTTGTAGACTGAATTGTACATAACTATTGTAATGTGACTGAATTGGAAAGATTCAAGCACTGGAGCTAAATCTGGATAATCCCTTTTGTTCTTGTTGAAGCAGTTACTACTTTGTATATTCGAGCATTGTCTTTTCCTTGCCTACTTAACCCACATTTATTCAAAGGCAATGGGAGTTTCTTTGGTTTTGTAGCCATTTTCTTTAGGAAATTTTTGAAATAAGTGAGCAAAATTATTAAACATAAAATAGGTTAATCATACCTATCACTGCTAGAGAAAATTGAATTAAAAATAAGTAAGTCTTTCGATATGTTTATGCTTGAGTCCTATCAATGTTATGGTTCCCTCATTCAGCTGCATGGGGAGGGATTTGTAGACCGCCCCACCAAATGCTGTGGATTCTATTCCAGTTCACAGAGACATATTTGTATCGTTAAGGTCTGCACTCCGCATATTTCTCAGAAGTATCTCCTAGACTTTCTTGCAATATGCTTCTGAGTAGTTGCAAACTTGCCAGTCTTTTGGTTACAAGCCAAGAACATAACCATTTTTGCTACACAATAACTGTTGCAAAATAACAAGGTTCATGTAAAAAATCCCCCCCCCCAAACCTCAAAGCAAATGCAACAAAGTCCTTCACGGCTTCCTTCAGTCTAACTACCTAGCCTCTTTAGACTGAACATCTCTATGACTGACGTAATTGAGCTATTGGTCCCACAACTAATGGCATCAGACCTGTCCACGTTTTCTAATTCATAGAGTTAGGAAGTTAACCATTCCAGCTCGTTGTCCATAATTAGAAATATGTACTGGATTTTTTCAGAATTTAATTAATTTTCCTTTAAAATTTTATTTATGATCTGTTCTCATCTCTTGTGTGTCTGACTATGCTTTCTTAGTCTTATTTTTGAACTTTCAAAGCTATGTATTTCATATATTTCTTTGCAAGGAGTCAGCTATTTGCTTTTTAAAAGTAAATAAAGCATTCTGTTCTATAATTTATTGACTTCCTCTTTTATTCATATTATTTCCTTTGTATAAGTTATTTACATTTCTATGCTTCATTTTCTAGCTTTATACGATAGTGTGTCATTATATAAATGTTGCTACATTTATTAATTTTCCCCTTTGGTATTTGATAAATTTTGAAGATTTGCGTTGTTCATATTTCCTTGTTTGTAAGCTTTACCTTCTTTTGATAAAGTGTGTCTCTCTCAAATACTCAGACTTTTGAATACACACACAGTGGATATTAGCAGCTGATGCACCTATCCCTGGTTCAGTGTTACCTACAGAACATGACGAGGTCAACAAAGCACAGGGAATGTCCATGGCAAGTCTAAATATTCCATGATTAAGTGTGGGCTTAAAGATAGAAGTCTCTTAGTTTCCTACAGCTGTAAAGAAACAAACAAAAATACAAAGTGGGTTGCTTTAAAGATAAAAATCTAAGTTTCTCAAAGCTTTGGAGGCTCCAGTCTTAATCAGGATCCCATCCAAGTTTATTCCTCTGGGGGCCTCAATAGGAGACCTGCCGTGTAGCTCTTCCTGGTAGCTCTAGCAATGCTTGCCTTCCTCTGATGCATCCTGCTTGTACATTTGATGCTTATACATGCTTATACATGTACAGTCTGCTTTATTCCTTTATTAGATTTGATTTCAGTGTCTTCCTTTCTCCCTGAAAAGACTCCAATAGGAAGGTATTAATATTAGTATCCACCCTTCTCCAATAGGTCATTAACTCAGTTTATAACTTTGCAAAGAAAAGCATGATTTCTTTGTTTGAAAGCAAAGTCACTGACAATCACTGGTGCAGGGATGAAACCTTCAATGTCTATTTTGGAAGCACATAGGTTAGCCCAGACTAGAAAGGATGGTACATTTACTTCAGATTACTGGCCAGTTTTTTTCTCTCCCAGGTGAGGATGCTTCTCCCTTCTCATCAGGATGATCCATGATAAGCGGGCACTTTAAAAAACGAACAAAACCAGCTCTTTTCCAATACCTGGTCTTCTGCTTTCCAGTGCTGTTGATAACTTTATATTTTAAAATAGGATGCAGTCTCTCTTCCTTAGCCTTTAATCACTAATTTAATCAATTTGCCATCTGCAGCCAGATAATCCTGGCTAAAAACATTTTTAAAGTTCACTACAATATGTATATATTGCAAATGATTATTCAAATGAATTTGATTTTGTCGTCATTTTTATATTATCCATATTCTCTTTTGCAGAAAGTGCAGATACAGTCTGCTGATTAATTCTCAGCGAGTTTTTATATCCTAGGATATATTTTCTTGTTGATAATTTATTTTAAATATTGTGCACTGTCAGTTTGCAGAAATTTCAGAAAAAGAGGAGGCTATGATATCTGTGTAGTCAGTCATTGTACGTATTATTTGAAGTATCAATTTTTGTTTAAAATATTAATTCATGCAATACTTTCCTTACATCACTGTTTTGCAAATGTTAGCCTATACCAACATCTCTCAGAGGACGTATTAAAGCATGCATTTTGAGCCTGTGCTCAATTTTTAACTTGGTAGATATCAGTTAGGGTCTGTAATTTTATTTTCTAGTAGGTTCTCCAATAATATTAATCCTTCTGGGGAGGAGACCATATTTTGAACTTCTTTTCCTTGGCTCATCTTTTCATTTTTTACATCATTTGCTATGCAGTTGATTTCAAGTCCCAGCAGCCACGTGTGTGTGTGAGTAGAATCATACTTGATAGGGTTGTCAAGGGCTGATTTTAAGTCACTATGCTGCTAACTCTTTGAGGAATCTCTGCAGCAGAGATCTCTGTGGGCTTAAGTGGATTTACAACTTTTCAGTTAGAAACTGAATACACCACTAAGAGACTTCTGAACTGAGTCTGCATAACCACAGATTCTCGAGTTTAACTACCATGCCTAAGACTTCAGGACAAAAATGGATTTCTGAATCCAGGGTAGAGAATCTGGTTCATTTTACCCTAAACTGCACTCTGGCCTCAACCCCTAACAGACACATAAAACCAGCAGAAAGGGTGTTTATTTGATTCAGATCTTGAAATGTCAGCTTAAGAGTCTTCTTGTGGTGGACTAAAAGGAGTGGAACATGTTTGCTAGCGAAAAATACTGTTTAAACCTTTTGAATGTTTGCAAAGCACAATCACTGGCTTGCATTTCTGATAGAATTATATTGCTTTCAAACACTTATAAAGCAATAGGTCTAATTTGAAAATGTAGGTGGTTTTATATTTTTATTATTTAAAGACCATCCAAAATACTCCATACATGATATATATGTATATGTATATACATATATAAATATATTTTTGGATTCTGTTGTGTGCAGCCAAATATTAAAATTTGAGATGGATTTTCCTAAAAATTTACAATTTTTCAATAATGTTGCTCTTTTAAAAATTTTCTAGTTTGTATTTTTTTTTTATTTAGGGAGATAATCTTGAATTTTAACTATCACCACCAAAGCCAAAATTCGTGGGAATTTGAAATCAAAGTTGTCTTCTAATGCCCCAAATGTCTTTTCTTGTTTGTTGGATATCTTTTGGGATCCAAGAGCATTTCCATAAGAACATTTGTGGTAACACTGAACTAAAAGTGTGACAGCAAACATCTACTGTCTCTTCTCACTTTTTAAACTGTTTTAGGTGCTTTCCTCAATCATCTCAGACCACGTTTTTTGTTATTTTCTTTCCTTGTTATAGAATTTGTCCTTACTTTAGCGTGCTTCTTCATTTTGTTTCCTGCTGTCACTTAATTGACAGTTTAAACTAGATTATATTTAAATATTTTAGACACTACTTATCATTAAGTTATAATTGCATTGAAATTTCAGCTAAAATCAATATTAAGGTTTGCCCAAACCATTGAATTCAACTTGATTAATGATTGCAACTGATGTGAATTAAGAATGGCGGAATATTTAAAAACATTACAATAATCAGTTGCATTCAATTTTCACAGCAATACTTCTCAGAATAATTCACATGTAGCTGATCCTAGAATTAAAATTCTGTACTGTAATAAAAAATAGTAATCAGAGATTTAGAATAAAATTATTCCCCTCCTTGACTAACATGCTCAGACATAAGAAAGTTAAGGTGTCTGGTTTTCTATGAATTTTATAACTTAACTAACCAAATTGCACAAATATATTCATATGTTTCCAAATATCATGCCAAAGTTATCAGATGATAATGGCTCATAAGTCTGCACACAAAACCATAGTCATAGAACATGTGCAACTATCATATCTGTAATGATTGGAAAAACAGGTTTCTGTATTTGATAAATTCAACATAAAGACAATAGATTTAATTTTGCATTGCTTTTCATCTAATTAATAAAGGCTAAGGATGAAGTACTAGGCTTGAACCCTCCAAATTGTGATCACAGGTGAAATAGAATTCTATGTACATGTGACCTTAGAGGTTTGTATAAACTTCATTTCTCTAATATTAATGAAAGGAATTTGGCTTAATAATATAGATACATTAAACTCAATTTTGAATCTTTACAGAATGCAGCAACTTTTCAAGAAAAACAAAATGTAACCCAAGTTTTATCTTTAAATCCAGGAAAATCAGAAACCTTCCAAAAGGGAATAGAATGCTTGGAGATGAAGGGTATAAGCAATGAAAACTAGAAATTGTGACTTAGCACCCTTTTGAATATTTTCTATTGTTGATTTCAGTATACAAAAAATGACAAACTGACAAGGTATCACATTCCTTATCAGAAAGAAATGAAAAGCGATGTCCTGACGAGCCACGCTCTCCGTGATAGGACAATATCCGTCTGTCTGAAAGGATGGCCAGCGATTACAACTATCATTCAAATGTAAACTCCAACCCCTGAGCCAAATACAAATAAACGGCAGATTTTCATCAACATTTATAGGCTGCAATTGATCACCTATACTTTCAATTTTTATTAATAGTTGCTGATGAGTGTAATATGAATGCCAAGGAAGACTAATGCATTGGATCTGGTGTTGGTGATAGAAACACTGCTAGAGAGCACTTGATAAACATTCTCAAAGCCAACAACTTATTCATTGCAAATACTTTTTGTTGTTGTTTTCAATGACATAAATGGTGACCATACACATGGACCATTGAAGTTGCCAAAGGTTTCATTTCACTTGGATACACACCAATGCTGATGGAATAAGTGTTCATGGAATCAATTGTTTCTGACACTTTGGGTTAGTCACTTGATTACTAATATTAAGGTGTGTAGTTCAAACCCAGCAGATGATCTTGGGGAAAAGGTGAAGTCTTAGAAATCTTGTTATAGAGTCTCTAAATTGAAATTGGCTTCTTGACAGAGACATGGTTTTTTGGTTTGCTTCCATTGGGTAAATCTGCTGCAAAAGACATCTTCAAAGGAATAAAAAGCAAAAATTTCCACTTGTGGACTACATTCTTCCTGGTATTTTCAGTTGTCTGATATATATACAAAAGATGGATGATGACTAATAAGGAAGATTGAAGAACAATCAGTACCTTTGAATTAGGGTATTGATGAGAAATATACATTATGCCAGGGACTGTCAAGAGAATTAAGAAATTTTCATCAGAGTATGTTCAGTTAGAATGCTCCAAAGGAACTAGGGTGTCAAAATGTTGACTTGTGCATTGTGGACATGTTATCAGCAGAGACCAGATCCTTGAGAAGGGTAAAGTAGAGGGTCAAGGAAAAGAAAGACCATCAGAGAGATGGCTTGACAGTGGAAGCAGTTATGGACTCAGACATAATAACCATGTTGCAGAATGTTGCAGGAAAGGTCAGTGTTTCATTCTGTTGTACACAGGATTTAGAGGTACCATCTCAATAGAAATTAATAAGATCAATTTTAAAATTAAATTAAAATTTAGGAACAATATTATGAGTATGTTTCCAGAATTGTCTCCAAGATATAATTACAAATATCCTTTTATCTTTAAAAGAATTCTTGCTTCTTAACTAGCACTTGTTTTGGCTCTCATCATATCAAAAATGGAAAATAGCCAGTTGTAAGGAAAATGTTGATGGTTTTGCAAGGTACAGGAATGTAGTTTAAAGCTTAGCTCTCTATAGAGTCAGCCGTTTCCTCGGCCAAAATGAATAAACCTTTCAGTGAACCTCTGAAGTTCACCTTGTGGTTCACAGAGGAGTTAAGAGAGCATTTAAGCACAAAGGGAGAACAGGGTAGAAGTAAACAGATTTCCACCAATTATACGTTACAGTGGAGTGTGATTAATTCTAACCTCACTAAATTTCGACCTTGAAATGTCAGTTTAAGTGTATTCTTCTGGTGGAATTGAGGAGTGGAACCAGTTTGATAGCAAAGAAATATTGCCTGGGTAGTTTAAATGTTTACATAGTGCATTCTTTGGCTTAGATTACTGAAAAATATCACATTACTTTCAAACATTTTAATTTAACATCAATTTGTATTTGGGAAGTTAGGTAGTACTTCATTATTATTATTTATCACTTAAAATAAATCCAAGATGTTGTCCTATATATTATGTAAACTTCAGTAAGATTCTGTTACATGTGGCATGAAATGTTGACATTTGAGCTGTATTTTGTTCTTTTGGTGATTTTGTCATAATATTGTTCCTTGTGAACATCTCTGATTTGGGCTGCAGAATTTTAGGATAGAGTTACTTTATAATATTTTTCTCCACATAAAAGACCTTTCTTGTTAATATTCATTAATATAAACTTGAGTCAATTGTGCTAAGAATGACAACATTTTATATTTCTTATGAAATATACCTTTACTAAATTGTATTGGAAATTTTTGAGATTATATTTATAATTAATGCAATACACCAGAAAGATATGAAATGAATCAAGAATTTGAATTTAAGAATAAAACTATATAACTTGTTAAAATGACACGGATAAGGGATTTTTATAACTTTATATGAGTAAAGACTCACTAAAATATAAAAGACAGAAGCTACTAAAGGAGACATAAATTACTTGGAATGCATATGCATAAAAATATGGGGATGAAGAAAAAAGACAAAAACCTAAAATGATAAATAAGGATATTTTATATGATGCATGATGGGACACCCCAAAGTTCATGGAAAATTTTATTATTTCTAGCTTCCATAGTTTTATGAACTTTTTGAAGTTCCTCGTATATGGAAATTATATATTATTTTTATTATGAGATATCACAAGTCAGCAAAAAAGTCAATAGAAACAAGTTTGGTAAAGAAAATAACTATTGCTCAGAATTACTATTATTCAAACAAATGTTAATTTTTTATGAACTACCATGGGGCCCCCCCACTAGTTAGGAAATACATAAAATCTAACGACGGAAAGGACATGGTCTAAAAGAAACCTTTGGGCATCTTGTTTCTCCCAAGTTTCTGTACAAGGAGCCATGGGGACGCCATCCCCTAAATGTTGGACTCTTAACTGGCAAGGGTCTGACTAAAAACCTACCCACCAGCCTCGCCGCCACCCACAGGGAAAAGACGAGGCTGCTCCG
Organism: Nesogale talazaci; assembly: GCA_004026705.1. Lineage (NCBI taxonomy): Eukaryota > Metazoa > Chordata > Mammalia > Afrosoricida > Tenrecidae > Nesogale > Nesogale talazaci. Next base: position 30,384 of record PVJH01013506.1, on the reverse strand, counting down.
TTCTGGCAGCTTCAGTATCCAGTCGGAATCTATTTGAGAAACGCAAATGGACTCTGCCTCTGACAATGGCCCTGGCTGCTAACAACCGCACACAAAAGGAATTTTTTTAATTAAATAAATGAACGCTGAGGTCTAGTAAATACGCTTCAGAGAAAAGGCCTGGAAATTTGCTTCTGTATTAACACGCACGGGGAAACTCCTTGGAGTGGTGTTTTACTTTTACTCTGGCAGACATAGGTTCCCAGTGAATCAGAGGGGATTGGGTGGCAATATATTTTTTTCTTTTTCGAGGTATAATCATCGAGGAATTCTTGGTAAATGTGTACAAAAATATTTTGATTGTATTCGTGCCACATACAGCATGAATACAATCAAAATATGTCATGTACACTAAATGTATACAGTCAGCATACTTCTGAAAATATTTGCCAGCTTATAATTCTAGCAGTACTAGATTTTTAAGAAAAGGCCAATACATTGCCCTAACTCATGGTGACTCTTTATGTCATAAAGTCTAACTATTAAACAGCCCCGCTGGCACTAAGGGTAGGTTGATAGTTAAAAGCCACTAGACCCTCTGTGGCAGAAAGGTGAAGCTAAATTCCCTCAAGATTTATGGTCTCCTTACATCAGGTGGGGTCTGCTTTTCAAGACGACGGCAGAGAAAGAAAAGCCTTCAATTGCTGGCATAGAGCTTTGTGCTAAGGTCATACCAAATCAGTAGTCACTCCTACAAAAGTGATCAAATTATCTTATTGGTAATTCAAGTCAAGATTCAGGGAGCAAAACATTTATGTCTCCAAAAATGTGTTTACATTTCTGTTGGTGGGTGAACCAGTTGCAACAATCTGCCACTGAGAAAAAGATACTTAAAATAGAACCCCAGCAGAGAATCTGTCTGGTACTATATAACTAATTGGACAGATTTGACCTAGTTCCAGTCCAGTTCTTCTGACCCAAGTCCTATGCTGTAGACTGCTGGAACTTTAGAGTCTTCTCTTTTGAGGGGCACAGCATCTTTCATAGACTACAGCTGTTGGTTCTGATATGGACACCCCACAACAGAAACTGGTCTTACCCTCAATCTCACATGGAGCAGATTTACGGTACCAACACACTCCATAGAATTTAAGAATAAAACATCTTAGTATGAGAGCAAGCTAATGACTGCTATCTCAAATATATGGTATTGGTGCCTTTGGACTTTGAGGGTACCTGATGAATGGTGGCCCAGGAGTCTAAATATTTGCTATTTTAATTCCCTCCCTGCTTTCCTGTGCTGTTAGTCATTGCTTGGCCTTTGTTAATGGGTGCTATTTAAAATGTTCCCCTATGGCCAGCACCATTGTTTGTGTAAACAGTGCCTGTTCACCTAAGAGTTCAATCTGTGCTAGTCAACAATTCATGTATTTAAGGCTTGATGCTGGTCTACACTTTTAAGATTTCCTTTTTTCAGCAGTATTTTAAATTCTAGACCATTGACTAGACTAATGGCACTGTCGATTGAAGCACTGTATGCCCCACAGGGCTGATTGACAGTTTTCTCTATCTTAAAATAAGGATGTCTCTAAAGTGAAACAGAGGTATACGCATGTATTTTGTGCTCACACTTAACTCTAGCTCTGATCTAAGAATCATTCGCTCTTCTTGTCATACTTTGATCGGTGCCCTCATGAAGAGATTATTGAAAACTGGGGTTTTGTGGTTGAGAGTAATGACAAAATCAGATGTTGCCAGACCATCAGAAGTAATAGCTTTTGGGGTCTGAAAAACTTGTCTTCAAACAAGAAGCCAGCAAAGTGAGGCAACATTTGGGTTCACCTGGAAGAAATACAGGTGCAGACTGCATGACCCAGTGATTGTATAATAAAATTCAAATCTGAATGGGGAAAGATATGGGAGAGTAAATTGTGAACAATCCATTTGCAGAAGGCAATGGGTAACAATGAAAGCCGTGAATCCCTTCTCAGGGTTCCCACTTGTATCAAACCTCTGAAGTTTTGCCATTCAGCCAAGGACATTGTGAAGTCAATTATGGCAAATTCAAATGGAGATTGTAGTTAGGTTAAAATATAAGACCTTATCATTTGTTGTCCCTTTTAGATTCACTCTGCTGTTTTCATTTCTATTACTTTCTTTCTAATTGAGGTTTTTATAGATTTTAAAGGTTTTGTTTGTTTGCTTATTTGCTTCCTGTTTGTACAATTTTCTATATATGAAGCCCAGGATTGATAAATCTATAGATACACTAACTGGACTGATAATGGCAATGCAGGATGGTGGGGGGCGGGAGTTCAGGACTAATAAAAATGAGTATGAGAAGAAAATATTCTGAAATTCTTTGTGGCAATGATTTCCAAAAGCTTCTTAATGAAGGTGAATGAATAAATTGTATGATGGAAGACATATATGCCAATAAAAAATATAATTTCAGCAACCCAACACAGAATTGTTATGAATCTGAATTAACTCAATGGAAGTGAGTTTGTCAGTGTGATTATATTGCAGTTCTTTAGTAATCCTTACCTAAGTATTATTATAGAAAGTGTTTATAATTTTGTATTCTGACAAAATAATGTATGTGTATCTTAGTGTTTTTATACGTATACAAACAGACTACTTCCTGAACATTTTACCAATTTAATACCTTCACTGCTTTCATGAATGCAATTATTATGCTTTACACAGCACACACACCCATGAGGATATTACTGTGCTTTCTATGATAAGCAAAAATTAAATGTTCTATAAGTCTTGTAGCAAGTCATTGCTACTTCTACTTACTGGTCTTCCTCGTCCAGATCATGTGTCTTTGTTTTTGCCGAATCTTTTCCCATTAAGGCTTAATTGATGTTCTTTGAAATTTGAGAGACACTTTTGCACCCTAAAATTACCCCAAACTTGACTTTTCTAATGTCATGGAAACTGGTGCCAGGGAATACATGCTTTATCCCATGTTCCCATGAACACTTGGAACTTCTACAAATGCGAGCACTCAGGATTATGAACCCACCTTCAGAGACTTTTAAAAATCATATTAAATCTTATTAAACTTGGTTGTGCTTTCTTAGCTGTTGATTATTTAAAGTCTATTAATTTCTGTCTGTGTTTTGCTTGACTTCGATGACTGTTCCTATGACATGGGACATATACGCACCTTTGATTGCCTTCTTTGGACTTCATGCCAGGAAGATGTGTCACTTCACTCCAGTTCTGTATTCCCAGATTTCAAATGGCTCCTATTTTTTTAAACTGGCATTATATTTTAATATTTACTACAGGTAATTCTTATTTTGAAGGAGAGTTCTGAGGTCATGTTTTATACACATATGGTGGAGGGACAAAAATATGTCTGCATATATTTTTAATGTGAGTTCTGATGTGGTAGGTTATGTTTGTGCACCAGAAAAAACTTAGGAAATAGAGCTCTATTTACAAACTTTCCGGTTTCCAATGTTTGAAGAAGATAATTTTCTTTTCAAGCAGTTTTGGGCCACTATAAACTAACACATTGGCTGCTAACCATAAGGTCAGAGGTTTAAATGCATCAACCCATTCACAAAGATAAAGTTGAAATATTCTACTCTTATAAATATAAACAGCTATGGAAATTCAAAGGAGCAATTCAACAAACAGACCTTGAACTATTTACAGAGTTTTCTTTTTTAATATTATTTTATTTTAATTTATATATATATACATATATATATTTTTTTGTGGACATAGGTTTTTTTGTTGTCGTTTGGTTTTCTTTTGTCATTTCTCTTTCTATGTCTTGGTTTTTTGGTGCATATTATCATCTGCAGGACTGTCTAGATAAAATGGGCTGGATGAACAGTCTGTAAGAGAAAACAAAGGGGTTGATTGTTATGGAAGATATGGGACATGGGAAAGGGGGAGGTGGGTGAAATGAGGTGGTGTGACTATCCTAAGCACAAGGGAACAAGTTATCCAAATTCAGTGGCAAGGAGGCTGTGATAGTTCTAGAAGGGATTGATCAAGGGCAAGTTAGCCAAGTGTAATTACTGAAACCCAAATTAAGGTTGAGCTTGATAGTGAGACAAGAGGAAAGGAATAGGAGGCAAAGGGAATGTATAGTGGTCTAAATACAGTCATGTACATAAGTAAACATATTCATATATGATGAAGGGGAAATAGATCTATGTGCACATATTTATAGGTTTCATATTAAGGCAACCGATCTCCACTCAAGTACTTCCTAAATGCAAGAACACTTTGTTACATTAAATTGGCATTCTGTGATGCTCACCATCCAGATAACATCACCGAAGAGAGACCTGTGCATAAGCAAATGTGGTGATGAAAGCTGATGGTGTCCAGCTGTCAAAAGATAGAGAAACTGGGTTCTTAAAGACTTGAAGGTAAACAAGCAACCATGTAGCTCAGGAGTCAAATGCCCACAAGGAAAAAGCATGCCAACCTGTATAACCACGAGGTGTTGAACCTTCAGGTATCAGGCACCAAAGAACTAACAATTATATCATCGTAAATGAGGGGGTGTACAGATTGGGAACCCAAAGCCCATCTGTAGGTAATGGACACCCCCTTATAAAAGGGTCACAGGAAGGAGATTATCCAGTTAGGGTGCAGTATAGCAATGGTGAAACCAAAAACTTTCTCTAGTTCTTCAATGCTTCTTCCACCCTACTATAATGATCCCAATACTACTTTACAAATCCAGTAGACTAGAGGATATACACTGGTACAGATAGAAGCCAGAAAGAAAGGGAATCCAGGAAAGATGATCCCTTGAGGACCAGTGGTGAGAGTAGCAATACCGGGAGGGTGGAGGGACGGTTGGGTAGAAAAGGAGAACCGATTATAAAGATCTACATATAACCTCTTCCCTGGGGTATAGACAATGGAGAAGTGGGTGAAGAGAGATGTCAGACAGTGTAAGATAAGACAAAATAATAATAATTTACAAATTACCAAGGGTTCCTGAGGGAGAGGGGAGCGGAGGGGGGGGGATGTGCACTGATATTAAGGGGGAACTGATTGTAATGGTCTACATATGACTTCTTCCCTGAGGTAGGGACAAAAGGGAATTGGGTGAAGGAAGAAATTGGTTGAATCCAATGGGGTGCCATATCCAGACCCCAAAGACTGTCTTTGGAACTCCCTTGGAACCTCCGTGTCCTTTTCCCCATGCCACTCTGCTGCATGCCCTTAGTGTTTTGCCTTAGCATGGTGGGGTTAGACCAGGCCGAATCCCGACATTGTGTCTCCAGTTCTGCCCCCCAGATGGCCGTGAGACAGCGAGGAGCGTCATGAGCAACGAGGAGCATGATGTCTCCTGGTGGAATTAGCCATATGGTCCTCTCTGTGCATCAACTGTTTGGAGCAGGTAGACCTGAACAGAAGTGTCACAGGGGCAGAGAGAAAGCTGAATGGCCAATGGACATATGAGCAAATGTTCCCGGTCATTAGCCATAAGAGAAATGAATATTATAACAACTTTGAGATATCACTGAATATCCTCAATGATTGCCAAATTCAAGAAACCATAAAGCAACAAGTGTTGGAGAGGCTGTGGGGAGATAGGAATTCTCATCCACTGCTGGTAGACCTGTAGGTATGTACAGCCTCTATGGAAATCAATTTGACAATTTCTAAAGCAGATGGAAATTGAACTACCACATGACCCAGCAATCCCTCTACCTTAACTCTATATCCAGAAGAGGTAAGAAGCAAACCACTGTCAGACATCTGTCCTCCAATGTTCATCACAGCACAGTTCACAATTGCAAGGAGTTGGAAACAATCCAAATTTACATCAACGGATGAAAAAAGCTATTGTATATACATACAATGGAAAACTACACATTGCTGAAAAGCAGTGATGGGAAGAACTGGAGAAAATTATGCTAAGTGACATCAGTCAATTGCAGAAGGATGAGTACAGCAGGAGACCGTTCCAGTAAGCTTAAAAACAATGCAAAAGGAGCATAGGGAAAAAGCTACTGTACACAAAAACTCCTGTGGTATGGTCCAGGTAATATGGCAGTGGCCAGACCAAACCCAGGGCTACTTATGGTATCCATCTAAGAAGGAATGGGGTGAGTGGTGAGGTGGAGGGGTGATAAAAATGTGTAAAGGGGAAACAAGGCACTTACCATTTAAGGTGTGGGTTTATATCTCCACAGGGAAAGGGGCACAAGACTTAAACTTGGTGTTCAGGATGTAAATGCAGTATGATGGCATGGAGTGGGAATCCAGTGGAGGGGTCTGAGGGCCCAGCCACAGTCCCAATTACTTGGACAGCCACCCCTCTACCCTGAAGAATTTACTTTGGAGCACAGCACTGGAGCTGCAGCTTGGAGAGATGAACATGTCATATGATGAACATGTACAGTGAAGAAAATGAAGAGGGAGGAAGAGATATTGGGGCACCTTCTGACACACCAAGACTTACTACTTTTTTATTAGTATTATACTCAATTGTGAATCAGCTAGTTGATTGACAATTTGAAGCAAATTTGAATTCATTTTTCATAGAATGTATGAAAAATGGGGGAAAATTTTGTGGTGTCACTATTGTATTTCTCAAATAAAAATGTTAAAGATATATTGTCAATGGATCAAGTACTTTATTACTGAGTATACAATTCTAGCTAGCTGATTTCATACTATTAGGCATCATAAAGGCTAAAGAAATAGACTTATTATAAATATTCTTTGTTCTATAAATTGCACACTACAAATATATCTGTGTCTGTTTTTACCATTTCTGTAGATACTGACAATCGACACTCAGCACAAAGATTTGTGATAGGGTCAGAATAATTTTCTCTTTCCCAAAACACCAAGAAAGGGAAGACAAAAAGTTTTGCATTCAAACAGGCAGCTAACTAAGTGAAGAGTCAACTAAGTATACACATAAGACACACCAGCTTGTGTGATGCAAAGATGACAATTATAGAACTTGAATATGGTGAAGAAAAAGCATCACAGCTAAAATTATGAACACCCAACTTGTGGAGAGGTATGGGGGATGGTGGGAGCATCCATCTGCAGAGTATATCTAGCCAGACAGAGTCACAGGCATATCCTCCCGAGACATAGGCAAGGGTCTCAAACCACCTTCTATCCTGAAGCGACCGCCTTGATTTTGCTGGATAACTCCGTAGTTGGTCAGCTGCCCACCCTATACAGGCGACTTAACTTCGTTCTGGGTGCAAGTATCTCTAACTGGTTCCATGATAGAAATTTATTCCCTGGCTTTTTGAATGTTGATTGGGGTCTTTTTCTTCTAGTACATTGTTTGTATTTTTGTCTTTGTACTATTATGATTTTATGCTTACCAGCTTTTTTAAAAAAAGGACTTGTGAGACAGAAACACAAAGTTTAAGGTAATAGTACAGAGAAAAAGAGTTAATTGTATTTGCAAAATAAGGAAAAGAGCCAATGACCATATCATCAAATGCTCTGCAGTCCCAGTGCAGAAATGCTGAAACAGGAGACGCTGACCTGCGAAACTGAGCACCTTGGGTCTGTGGTATGCCCTGCACCACAGGCTGTCAGTGTGCAGTACTTTACCGTCTCAGCAAAAGTTCACAATAGGGTGTCACAGACCAAGTGCTTCAACTATATCTTTCTAACATAAATGTCAAATTAAATTGTAAAGTGGACTCTTTTGAAATTCCTACAGTGTGTACATATGCAGTTTATTATAAAGAATTTTATGTAATGATTCCCTAATTTGGTTAAAAATGGCAAAATTGACGTATTAATTATTACAATGTTTCTTTCGATTATATTATGCATTTAAAAGTTAAATCCTATACAGTTAGCAATGTGGGTGATAATCTATTCCTATTACCTTATCCTCACTGCCACTGGCTGGATGCTGGCTCACAGTGACCTTTTAAAACAGGGTGGAGCGTCCCTTGTGAGATTCTAAGGCTGTCACTCTTCAGAAGAGCAGAAGTTCCATCTTTGTGTGGAAGAGTGGTAGGGAGTTGGAAGTGCTGTCCTTGAGGTTCTCAGCCCATCGGGGAACTTATACGCCATCATGGCTCCTAATTCTCTATTAATGATATGAATATGATTAACTAATGCATAGTAAAATATATGTTTCTTAAATAGTATTCATTCACATCTCTGATAATTCTGCTTTCTAGTGAAGCAAACATGCTGAATGTTTTAAATAGAATTATGATGAAAATGATTTTGAGTCTCAGAATATTGACTACAAATATACTTACATTCTGAAGGATTTGCATTTTGTGATTCAAACAATTAAATTTCAATAGTGAATGATTCTACAGACTGATTATTGAATGATGCAGGAAGCATCAGATTAAAATGGCAGGAGTACACAATGTCATTTTACCAATATTTAGCATATGATCAAGAACAGACTATATTAAAAGAAAAAGTCCAACTGCATTGAAGGCCCTGGTGAGCAACCAGTCTCTAGGTATTGATGGAAACCCAAATGAAGTGTTTTAGCAAACGGACAAGGCACTGGAAATACTCACTGGTGTAAGCCAAGAAAATTGGAAGACACTTACCTGGCCAATCGGGTGGAAGAGGTATATATCTGTGCCCATTTCAAAGATAGGTGAACTAACAGAATGCAGACATTATTGAACAATATTATTAATATCACATTTAAGTAAATTCTCATTAAGCATAATTTTAAAAATGGCTGTGACTGTACAGGGACAGAGACTGCCAGAAATTAAACTCAAATTCAGAAGAGGCTTTGGAAAGATGGTAATCAATGCTGAGATAAAGATCAATCATAGTTGAAGGCAGATAATGCCAGAGAGATGTCAACTTGTATACTATTGTTTATCCAAAGCCCCTAAAACAGTGCATCATGTAAAAGCTATGTACAACACTGCAGAGAATGGAAAATCTTCAATACTTTATTAAGTTCAAATTAAATCTGTGCAGCAACCAAGAGCTATTTTTCAGCGAACAAGGGAATATGACATAATTTAAAACAAGGAAAGGTCCAAGTCATGGGTGCATCTATACCCATTTAATCAATTTTCTAATCAAATGATTCCAAAATCTGGACTTTATGAAGAATACTGATTGGAGGAAGGCTTATTAGCAACCTATAATAATGCAGAGAACACAACCTTGCTTGCCCAAAGTGGTACTTGCAAATGAAAATAAAACTTGCAATCCTCATTAGGGATTATCATTCTTTATACAAAACACTCAAACAAACTCACTGCAATTGAGTCAACACTAATTCAAAGCAACACCATAGGACAGGGTTGAACTGCCTTGTGAATTTCTGAGACTGTGACTGTTTGTCAGAAAACAAAATCAGATCTTGCTCCTGCAGAGGTGGCAATTGTAGTTCTTTTGAGCTGTGTCCATGGTGGTCACAGGCCAATGCCCATCCTCTATTTCACCAGGGACCCTTATTATGAAGAAGTCCGAAATCTTCACAACTGGAACAAGAGAAACATCATGGTAAAAGAAAATATTAAAGTTTTCAAGGACTTTATTTTGCTTGATCCAGTTAAGGCTCCCAAAAACCGCCACTACAAAACCAACTGCTGTATTGAATTGAGCAAATCTCATTCACAAAATCTCTTTAAATAAAATGTTCAAACGCAGAGATATCACTTTGATAACTATTGTATATAGGTAACAATTGAAAATATTATGACTTGGATTAGGGATACTAAAATTTGGGGAAAAGAAAGATGTGAATATGAAGACTGAAGAAGAATGGAGCTTTTCAATTGGTGATGATTGTGAAGAATATTGAATGTATTATGGACTGCCAGAAGAACAAACACATCCATCTTGGAAGAAGCACATCCAGAATGCTCCCTGGAATTCAAGCTGTTGAGATGCCACCTCATGTACTTTGGTCCTGTTTTCAGGAACTAGTCCCTGGAAAAAGGCCAATGAAAGTGAGGAAGGCTTTGCACAAGTGGATTTGCACAATGGCGGCAATAATGAAATCAAGCAGAGCACCAATTGTGAGGTGAACTGAGGACTAGGAAGTCTTTATTTCTGTTGTGCGTGGTGGCTATGTGTCAAAACCAACTCAATTGCACATCCCACACAGGAATTCTCTCTTTTAATGTCCTTTGGCTTAATCTAAAATAGTCTTAATATTAGTCCCCAAATTGGGAGTTTTTAAATCTTTTAAGTTTCTTTTTTTGGGGGGGTGGGCATCACTGCCCTCTGGTGGTGGGAGTAGGAGGCTCAGCATTGCTCCTGGAATGCTAGTTTTGGATTTGAACCTTCAACCCAGTGGGCCACAGTCCCGTGCACAACCACTATGTAACCGGGGCTCAGCCCAAAGCTTTTAAGCTTTAATAAGTCAACTGTAATCTTCAAATGGTCTCCAAATTCAGTTGAGATACACCCAGGGTCATAAGTTGTAGCTCATGAATTTGTTTTCTGTTAACCTCAGCTTCAACTTGAATTCGCATATGAGTGATTGGTGATCTGTTCTGCAGCACACCCCAGCTTTGTTCTGTTTAATGATGTTGAGGGTTTCCAGTCGTTCTTTTCAAAGACCTTGAATCTCATTCTTTTGTATTCCACCCAAAATGGCCCATATGTTGTCTTCTTGTTAGGTGACATCTAGTCAGTTCCAACTCATACCAGCATGAGTTGCTGACCTAAGTCCACAATAGGAAGCCTAACCATCATTGCACCTAAGGACTATTTTGGCTATGCTTTTTGTCAGATGTATTTGTTTGTTTGTTTGTTTACTATTTGATTTTTTTGGGGGGGTGGGAGAAACTGGTGCTTCATGGACATTAATTATGGTTCCAGATAAAGTGACAAGTCAAATAAATTCCTTTGCAAAGTCAAACTTTCCTCTGCTTATCATGATTTTTTGACCCAGTAGTAAGCATTTTTATTTTCTTTAAACTGAAATCTCTAAACTGTAATGTCCATAATTAAGACTTAGAAACCTCTTCACTTTCAGGAAGCAAGGTTGTCTGCATATTGCAGATTGTTTGTGATACAAACTCTTATCTGATGCTATGACTTTCTTCATATAGCAATATTCTCATAATACTTGCTCAGAATATAGATTGAATCAATATTGCCAACAGATAAAACAATAATACAAACATTTCCTGATTTAAGACACTTTAATATTTCCATGATTTCTTCTATGTACAAGTTCCACGTTATCACAGTAATGTGCTGTGGCATTTATGTGCTTTGAAATATTATCCATAGTTTTATGATTCACAATGTAAATTTTTTTCTTAGTAAACAAACATAAATAAACATCTTTTTGATATTCTACTTTTAGCTGAGACCCATTTGACTTCAGTAATGACAGCCTTCCTTCCATGTATTCCCATGAATCCTGCTTGTATTTCTGGCAGCTCAATGCCACGTTACTGAAACTATTTTTGAATTATCTTCAGCACATATTTACTTGACTGTGATAAAAAATGTTGCTGCTTCACAAGTTTTCCACAATTTTGGATCACTTTTTTATGGAGTAAGCACAAATATGAATCGTTGACATGCATCTGGACAGGTAGCTGTCTCCCAAATTTCTTGGCATAGGCTATTAAATGCTACCAGAGCTTTCTTCAGTTGATGAATATTGTAATTTTTATTCCATCACTTTTTGATCTTGTTTTTTCATTATTGCTTCATTGCATCCTGCACATCTCTCAGCCATTGGGTTCTTAATCATATTCTACATCGTGAATTGGATTAACAATGAGCAGTACATTTTGGAGCAATGACACCCCAGAATTCATTCCTTCTACCTTCATTTTTCCAGGATTATGAAAATGTTTTCTATGTTGTGCTTTTTATTAGGCTTCTTCAAATCAGTTCTGACTTAGAGGAAAGGAAACAAAAGACAAGGATTAAAAAGAGCTAAAATAAATTCTGCCCATCCTTGTACCATATTGACAGCAGTCTCTCTATATATGCCCAATGTTGTATCCATAGTGTCAGTCAATCTTGGTAAGGACCTTCTTTTTCACTGATCAATGACTTTTCTCTCCTGCTAGCATGTCAAGAGTACATGAGAAGAATTCAAGAGTATATGAGAAAAGTTTATGCCATCCTCTTTCTGATAGTGAATCTGGATGTACATCTTCCAAAACAGATTTATTTTTCCTTCAGGTATATCAGTCCTCTCATTTTTTCCTACTCTATAATTCACATGCATCTAATCTTCTAAAGTTTTTCTTATTTATTACTGAAAGTTCATAAAGTCCTTCTTTCTGCTCGCAGAATCCTTCAATATTTCAGCTCAAGGTTTGAATGTTTTCTTCATTTATTTTAGCTTGACAGGAGTGCAATTTTCCTTTTTGGTATTTTGAGAATTTTATATATTTAATTATATTTCACTTTGTCTTCTTGAACTTTCCTTTGAAATTTTCTGTTCAGTTCTTTGCTTCATCATTTTCCATTTTCTTAAGCACCTCTACATTCAAGAAGTTTTAAAATCTAGTAGTCTGATACCCACATAGGTTTTTACTTCCACCAATGTTTTTAAAGGTTCTTTGCCTTTTTTTGTATTTGAGAGTCTTAATGCTACCCCATAATTTGACAGTTATTCAATCTCTAGTACTCAGTGAGTCAATTCTTTTCTTCAGCTCTTCTCTAAATTTGGATGTGATATAGCAAAATAATATTTTGACTTTCATGGATTTGATTCTGTTGTCTTCAACTTCATCTTATACTTAGATATTAGTAACTGATATTTTATCCTAAATCCAGTCCTTGGTCTTGTTTTATTGGATGATATAGGTCTTCTCCATTATCTCTTTCCACAGATGTAGTCAACGTGAATCCTGTGTATCCCATCTGATGAGTTTATGCTGTTGAAAAGGACTATTTACCACAAAGAAGTCATTAGTTCTACAAAATTATATCATGTGTTCTCCAGACTAAGTTCTATAATACAAGAAATAGTTTTCAACCGGTAATCCTTCTTTCTTGTTTCTAATTTTCTTGTTCCAATCACCAGTAATTATCCATACTACCTGATTGCATGTTTGATCAATTTCAGATATAGTCATTGAAATAAACAATGTGTCACTAAGTGGTTAAAAGTAAGGAAATATGTCAGGATGATCAAGTTTTATAGTACTTACTTAAAATACATGCTGAACAATTAATGTAAAGCTTGTAGAATATAAAGATGTATAGGACATCTGGAATGGAAGTAGACTTTATAATAATGTATGACACATAGACAACACATCTTTACTTGAAGGAATCAAAGTTTTAAAACACATACTGAAGGGGGCTGAGCCCCGGTGGCGTAGTGGTTTTGTGCAGGACTGCAGCCCACTGGGTTGGAGTTTCAAATCCAGCAGCAAGCCTGGATCTCCTACTCCCACCACCAGAGGGCAGTGATGCCCAAAACAAACAAACAAAAAACACCTACTGAAGAAGTTCAAAAACTATATTCTTCAGTATAGATTATATGCCAAACAAAAAGTAAACAGAAATCCTCGCAAATATACCAATAGGCAACATAATGAAACAACTGAAAAGGGTTGAAGTTGTTAGTGATTTTTTAAACATGCGTCCACAATCAATACATATCGAAGCAGAAGTCAAAGAATCAAAGTATTCCATTGGTCAACTCATCAGCAAAGAAACTCTTTAAAGTATTATAAAGCAAAGAGATCACTTTGAGTACTAAAGTTCATTTTTAGTGAGCTCATATGCATGTTCGAGCTGGACAATGAGTAAGGAAGACCAAATAATGAGTTTATTATACTAGTCAAACCATTGATAAAGCAGAACAGATATTGGTGGATACTTTCTTTCACTTTAAACTGCTTCTGCCCTAGCCAAGATTTCTAAACAAAAACAGAATCAATGTTTTACAAATGGATAGACTTGGAAGGTCACACAGATAAATTATGGAAGGATCAAGAGAATGGTAGGAAACTCAGAAGCCTACTGTGTGAGAAGAGATGACTCACAGGCTATTGTGTAGGGGCACAATACTAAATGGGATCGGCTGTCATTTTGAGTAGAACAGTGCTGCTTAGAACGATGTTCACAATCTTAGGACAAGAGATTTGGTTGCTTTGTGGCACACATCCTTCCTTTCTTCTGGAAGAGGGAGATAACAGTGCAGCAAGCCTTTAACCCATCATTCTTTCAATTCTGTCTATATTTGTGGTTCGCATTAACTTAAAAAATTCAAGCCTTTTTCAGGGATGCTTTTTTGACTGTCTGAACTAGTCAAAATGGTTTAGAAGCCCTGGCAAAGTCTGAAACGCACAGTTCAGAACAGATCTCTTTCAGGACACAGGAACTAACTCCATTTTGTTTCTACAGTTGCATTTTGGTAAGTAAACTTGACTTTATAAAACATCATTTGAATTCTAAGTATTATGATTGCTAAAATTTCATTTTCCTTCATACACATACACAAAGGCTACACACAAAAAATGTATTTCCCCCCAACTATGTATTTGAATGTTTTTACAAAGCAACTCGATCACCTTCAGTGTACACTCCTTTGTATGTAATACATTTGTCAAATCTATGATTTATTCTGGGAAACATTTTCAAACTCCTCTGGGTGGCTGACAGAATCTCCCTTGTTTATTTCTTCACCTCTTCTATATCATCAGACTGTTATCCTTACATGTCCCTCTTAATTTGCAGAAACCAAGAGAAGGCACGAGGAACAAGGTCAAATGAATTAGGTGCATAAGGCAAGAGAAGCGTGTGCTTTTGTTTGCTTTATTTAGTTTGCCATAAACTTGGCCACTGAGATGACTGTATGAACAGGCGCATTGTTGGTGACGAACCAGTCCCCCATGTGCCACAATTCATGCCCTTTCATTGCACACTCTTGCACATCTTTTCAAAACCTCTGGATAAGGTTTGACTAGCTGCATGACCTGTTGAGACAAATGCCAAAAACACTGCAAGTTGACATTATTGTCCATTTAGGAGGCCAAGAAACATCCAGAACTAGGTTCCCCACCAATCAATGTTTCACACTTTTTGCAATGAGAAAACTGCTCATACGCTAGAGTGTTTCCAAAAGCACTGTCTTTCAAAATCACAATAGTTTCTGGAGTATTACTTCAGAGCAAGACAAACACTATAGGACTGCATGCTGTTCTCTTAAATCAGACATCACAGAAATGAGGTTTAATCGGACTGCTGTCTTATAAAAGTCCACTCTGACCAGAGAGCTTCTTCCCAGGCAATGTCACTGGATGCACTAACTCAGAGTGAGTTTCTAGAAGCTTGCCTAGCAGGAAAAATGTGTACAACAAAAGATGTGCTGGGAGGAGCTTTTTTTCCTTTTTAGGGGGAGTTACTCCCTTTTATAATAGCATAGTTGGATGAAACTTTCATTTGCATTGATTAAAACATATGAAGGGAAAATTTTGCCCATTAACATATTGAAGTAGCTTGAGATTTTCAACCAAATATTCGATTTGGTTATATGATTGGCTTTTAAAAGATATCTTAGTATCATTAAAATACTTTGGAATAGTATGCTAATGAACACGTTTTCTTTTGGCTATTTGATTTTAATATTTCATTCATACTTCTAAGTAAAATATAGCTATAAGAATATAATTAATGTCTGGGAAATCTTTTCCGTGGCTAGAAAACCAAATAATTTTTCCAAAGTTTGCTGATGTGTTAGTTATTTTTTAAAGAAACAAAATAATTCTTCACATTAGACTTTACTTCTACTACTTGCAGAAGCATCATAAGACAATAGCAGAAGATTTTGAAAGAATATTTTATGGAATTAAAAACTCACGCTCAGAAAAATTCAGAAGGGTTATGCCTATTATTTATTGGACCGTGAGGTGTGTTTTGAAATGCTATTGGGCTATTTCTGAACCAGAGTGATGATAGGGCGATGTTTACAAAATATATAATCAGATTTACCTTTTTTTTCTCCAGTGATAAAAACTAGAAAATCTGAGAAAATAAAGCAGCAGTGAAAGTTTAATGGGAAAAGTGCACAAACACATATAATTGTGTAAATAAGATTAGGACACTAAACTCATAAAAGTTACCCTGTAATGTCAAATGAATTCATAGGTGTAATTTCAGAACACCTGTCAGTAATTCTAACAAAATCATAAAAGAAAAATATGCCATAAGACTAATGATGTGTAAGTGCTTTCAAAATGAGGGAAGATTGAAAAGCAGAAATGAGAGGTAGACTGAAAAAATTCTAGAATAGATTATATGCTTATGAAGGTTTCATTACCATAACTTTAGTGTTATGGTTGTAGAAGCAGAAAAATATGAGATATTTAAAATTCAGTAAGATTTCATTAAAATTGATGTCGGATTGTTGTTTAGCGCTAAAGAAGTGCATATACCACTAGGAAACCAAAGAAGTTTACTAAACCTAGACATTGTTGTCATTTCCTGTGTGCCAACAAGTCAGTTCCAACTCACAGTGAATGTATAGGACAAAGTGCAATGTTTCCGGAGTGCTTCCTCCCTTATAATCTTCAGGACCACATCTCCAGGTGTGTCTCCTAGGGACCCGCTAGCCTATTCAAACTTTTTGACTAGGCATAGGTAGGGATTGCGCATTGGGCTGTGATCACAAAGTCCGCGGTTCAATACCACTTGCAGCTCTTTGGGAGAAAGACAGAGCTTAGAGCTCTCAGAAACAGATACGGTCTTGGGAAATCACAGAGACAGGTCTATGCTGTCCTTCAGAGTCACCACGAGTTGACATTGACTTAATAGCCATGAGTTTGGTTTTTGAGATTTTATTCTCTTAACCAGGGTACCACTGGGATGCCTTAAACGTAGACAGAGGTGAGAATTGGTATATCACAATATCAAATTAGAGAATGCCAACTGGGGTTGTGCCGATTTTGAAATCTTTACAGTTTAAAAAACAAATGAGCAAAAGGGTGTCAGAAAGTCTGTGGCTAGAGATGATTCAATGGACAATAAGCTGGCCCTAGAAAAAGCACCTGCTTTGTCCATAGCTGTGAATAAGTCACACATATTGATTGAGACGGGCGTCGTTGATGGTTATCCATTGTTAGCAGACTAAATTCACTGTTCTTGAGATGCTAATCTTTCCTCCTAGAGTTGGCAAGTTACCATCTCAAGCGCCACAGTATTTTATTTAGAATCAAAGAGAACTATAGGCTTACTTAGACACAAAGGATCATTCCAAAACTTTAAAAAAAGTTCTATAAAATCTTTGAATTTGGTCTACTAGGCAATTTATTACATTTCAATTTAAATAGAAATTCATATTTTGGATTTGTGCTTAAGTGAGCCAAAGAATATTGAAGAGTTGTGGAAGTCTGTGATTGCCAAAAAGATATGGTTTAGGGAAAGTGATCCATCTAATTTATGAGATTTTCCTGAACAATTAAATTCTTTGGAAAAGTTTTTTCTGTTGTGGCTATATGTCGTCCTTGTAGAACTTAGAAGTTTCCATTTTTAAAATCGCAATATTAAGTTTTCAATCCATTTGGAAATGTTTACAGGTATTTTACAAGCTAAGTTGTTGCTTAAGTCGTTTTCTTCCAAGAGTTTAGTTTGTTCAACAAGAGTTAATTTTATATTAATATAAATAGTACAGGCAATTGTTTCTTTTTCACTAGATGTAAAGCTGGACTAGTTCAATATAAAATATGAACATAAAAGTTTTATACAGCTAGGTTTCAAACTTGTAAAAGTCAGTTAACTAATTTTATTTTATGACCTGAGTAACTACAAATGCTTCATTTTAAGCATAAAACTACTTAGACATTTGAAAGTTCAAAAAGGAGTATAGTTATTAGTAAGGTTCTGTTTATGAAAGGCCCCCCCCCTTTTAGATACTATGCAAAATATGTGAAGCAGCTTGATTTACACTTTGGTCAAGACTTTGAGCAACCACCACAGTATGTGTAATCACTGAGAGATTTTTTAAAAAAAGAATTTCACCCTACAATTACCCCTGCTAGAATGGACAGGATAGAGTATAGAAGAGGGCAAGGCTGGACCCAGAAATGACGCTAAAGAAATGAAAAAAGTTAAGACACTTGAGTCACTGGCTGACTATTGATAGATGGACACATCCAAGTAGATGTCTAAAAAAGCAATACTCAAATCTTTGCTCCAAGTTTATGCATGCGCGGGAACAGTCTGGGTTTATAAAAGTCATAGTGAGAAATTGTAATATTAGTAAGAAAACATTCTTCAGAAGCATCAGACTTTTGTAACAAACTATCCGAAAATTTAGTCTAATTCTTTGTGTCCCTTGTTGTATCCAAGTAAAACTGTGATACATAACATTGCCACTTATGGGTTCTTTGGGATAGAATGGTTCCAGAAAGAAAGTTCCTACTTGACATCCACCAATAGCATGAAGTGCTGGCTAGAAGTGGTCAGAGGGATCCACAAGCTGCTGAGCTAGTCACCATGAGGACATTTATCACTCATTTAAGAAATTCAATAATATCCAGGAATGAGCAAAATGGAATTTATAATTATCTAACATTTAATCATACATGATGTGGCATGTGAAAAGCAGGAAGGTCTGAACTAAATTAGGACAAAAATAAGTTATAAAACTAGAGAAAATGTAAGAATCATAAAATGTTTATAAATATTATAAACATGTTTTAAATATAATTTAAATATGATAATAAGGACTCAGAACACATAATAAGAAATCTCAAATTAAACCTGAAAAGATAGACATTCCATATCTTAAATGAAATGCAGGATAGGATGAAAAGCAGAGTATATGCTGATGAGAAAATTCAGTGATCTTAAAGAATATTGTAATAAAAATTACCGGACATAAACCATAGAGAAATAAATTAATTTACATGGCATCAGCACTTCCCTGAAAAATATCATACACTACTTGTGAAGTTTAATAGGAGGAGTGCAATATTCTTTCATATTGTTTATATTTTAATTTGGATTAAAATAGAAACAAAGTAGAATGTATTAGCAAAAATATTTAGACTGTGAAGGGCTGAGTAACAAGGACGAATAAATAACAGCTGAGATTCTTCTCAAACAAACGCGATGTGAAATACATTATAAGTTTTATAAATGACCAAGCTCTTTTTTGCATTAGAAAAATCAATCCTGATTTTAAGGAAAGGGACAATTTCATCTTTAAGAAAATAAACCATGCTTGTGGTTTCAAGTCAAACTCACTGCCTAGCAGATTCTTACTCGTTGAGACCCTAATGGACAGAGAACACTGATGCTGTGAGCTGGATTACATCTTTAGAGGAGTCGAAAGCCACATTTTTTCTGGACACTATCATTACATATTTTTTTTAGAGTCATGTAGAGGAAGAATATTTTCCCCAGGAAAGTATAATGTGAATATAGTTCAAGAATCTATCATTCATGTATTGATAATGATGGTGTGACATGTACTGAAAGTTTAGGAAATAGAAAATGGTGGTGGAGAGTAAGATCACATACTGACAACAATGACAAGTGCCCTGGGATGTTGCTCTCTCAATAGATGGTTAAGGATATGCTTGCTCAGTCCGCAAACAACTGCTGTTTGTATTGATCGTGATAAGAGCTGTATGAGCCCCCAATAAAATGATTGTTAAAAATGCAGAGGGACAAGGAGTGGTGAAGAAAAACAATGGAGGTGCTGTCAGTCACCAAACAGATGAGCTTGAAAAATGTTCCCAGGGATGGAATTGCAGATTTGACAAATGCATTAAGTGTAATGGAGAGTACTTTAAGGTGATAAGGTTGCTTTTTTTTTTTTAAATACACAGCTTTAAAAATCAAATTCCGGTTTTCTGGGGGTGCCCCCTCATGTATGAGTATCACTGCTTTTTTTTTTTCCTACAGAAAATCCACAGTAACACACTTCTTAAAAATTAAAAAAACATAGATCCCAGGGAGAAAAACTCCTCCCCTTGGGCTTTGTATGATGATGCATTGTGTATCATCATCTGTAAAAGTACCTAAAGGGAAATTCTAAGAATATATAATCCATCTTATTTGGGGCTGAATATGTTTTTACTTCTATGATTCTTTTTCAGTAAAACTAGATCCGAACATCCTAAAAAAAAAAAAAAGATATGCTAGCTCCTGGTACATTTCTATTCCAAATATTGGGGGGATGTGCTGTGTAGATTTGCAAAGGCTTGCAATATTTCCAGTGCATGGGAGTTTGCATCTCTTTGCATTCTTACCAGCATTTATTGTTTCTCTCTTTTTTTCCCGTGAACTTAGCTTTTAATGATAATCTCATTGCTGCTTTGATTTGTGTCTTGTTGCCAGGGACACACTGCTTTGGGTAAACACACTGAAGCAGACCTCTTTCAAGTGTTGAAAAGTCAAGAGCATTACTGGAAGGACAAGTTCCATCTTGCCTAAGGCAATGCCAGCGTATTTTCTTTTTTTTTTTTTTTGGCATCACTGCCCTCTGGTGGGAGTAGGAGGCTCCCCAGGGCATTTTCAATTGCATCACATGCATGGGAAATTTGGACATCGAATAAGAAAAGCCTAAGAAGGATTGATGCGTGTGAATAACATTGCTGGTGAAGAATACTGAATGTCCCATGGACTGCCAAAAGAGTAAATAAATCTGTCTTGGAACAAGTATCAGAGTGTTCCTTAGAGGCAAGTGGAAAAGAGGAACACCTTCAACCAGGGGGATTGACGGAGTGCCTGCATCGATGGGCTCAAATCTAAGAACAATTGTGAGGTTGATGCCGGGTCAGGAAGCGTTTCATTCCATTGTACATGGTGTCACGATGAGTGGAGGGTGACTCGATAACACCTATCCACAAAAGCGAAGGACAAGGAGGACCTTCCAACCCAAATATTTCATTTTTTCCAGCGTCATATCTGAAAATGGCTTTCCTCTAGTCACACACTTGACAGGATCTAATCTTTCATAAGTCATCTCCCATTTTTTCCTCCCAGTCTTCTTGGAGTCTGAAAGCTTTGCTGAAACCCGAACCTTATGGGTAACCTTGATGGTATGTGACATATCGGTGACATCACTTAAAACATCAAAACAATAGTCAAGCCGCAGCAACACTACAAATTGGCAAATAAATGGTGGTGGAGAGTTGCTCAAATAGTCAGTGGGGGAGAGCTGGTTTCTCAGAAGTCACCCAGAATGACATGACTCGAGTCAAGCTTTGGGAACCTGATGATGGTGCATGACTCAAAATGAAAAGAAACAGGAGTCAGCAAACTGTGGAATGTAGAATGAACTCAGATCAGAAGTGAGCAATGTCTTGTTCTGCGTAGATAGGGTGTCTGTGAGGAGAGGCTCCTGGGCAGCACCTAACTGTGCAATGGATTCTGATTGTGAGCATTGGAGAGATTGGTCCCTGGCCCAGTATGTTATTGATACACACAAGAAATGTCTTCAAGTCTGTTGATGTTCTGTTTGATCTTTTGGTGAACTAATTCAATGCGTTAAAATCTTCAGCATGTCCCTGTAATCTAGATTTTCTTCTGCTTATGGTATGTTTTCACTTGTTTGATAATGTATTTATACCATACATTAAACCCCACTGCCATCACAATGCTTGCTCATAGCAACCTTACATAGCATTTCCAAGACTGTAAATCTTCACATGAGCATGTAGTCTCATTTTAATTCTGTAGAACAGCTGGTGGATTTGAACAGCTGACCTTGTGGTTACAAGTAAACATTAACTGAAGGGCACCACCGGCACTCTATATGGCATACATCAGGAACTCTAATTTTGACATATTATATGCTTGTTATCTTTGTTGTCCCAGATTAAGGTCTTTTATTCATCATAACCTTATGTATGGATATGATATCCATATGGATTTGGATCCTGCTTTTATTCTTCTGCAAATGGACAACCAGGTTTTTTTTTTAAGTGTTGATCTTTTCAACCCAGAGGAAAAAAGAGTGATTAAAATCAAAAGACACATAGAAATATTTAGTCCAATAGAAAAATGAACCATATGCATCTCCATCTCCACAGAAAATTAGATGGTATTTGGCTAGCATGATCAGCTGCTCTGAAAAGAATCACATTTGAAAGTCCTGGATGGAGTGGCAGAAAAATGTGGACCAGGGTAGAACCCTGTGGTTTTCTCAGGATATACAGTTTTAGTGGGGTAGAAAACCTTGCCTTTCTCCTTGGAAGTGCCTATTGGCTTCAAATTGTTGATCTTGTGTCTAGCATCACAACTCACTGCCAAGGCTTCACAACGTGTTCCAGGAGGACAGAAAATAGGAATGATGATAGTAAGATGTTTCTACCTAATGGTATCCTTATAACTTTCTCAGGATTCCTTTTTGTTCAGCTGTTAACCCAAATAGGAATGGTGTAAATCTACCAGTTGCTCTGTGGGAAAAGGAAGTGGCATCCTACCCTTACAAGGATTAGAGACTTGGAATAATTTTGATTTGTTACACGGTGTTAGTAGGAATCTGAATCAACAGCAATTATTTGTTTTTCTCTTGAATTTTTTTCCATGTACACCCTCATACCTATGAAGATACAGTTCTTTGTTTAATCCACACAATAAAAACCCTACTCTCTTTTTGAACTATGGACCACTACAATGATTGCCTGCAGGATTCGGTATTTACTGCTAAGAATTTGTCTCCCCTTCTCAATAAACCACTTTGCTTTCAATTCCATTATTGTATACAACAAGCATTTTGCACTGATAGTTATCCATGAAGGGACCAAAAGGTGAATTTGCCTTTGCAATTTCTAAGACACAAGATTGGATCATTTGGGGGTCTTCTGTCTTTACGGTGGTCTTAGAATCCAGGTCAGGAGACTACCATTCGAGTTGAATTTTTTCTTAATTAGTATTGTGCACTTTATCTCTAGATTCTATTATCTAATGAAGTGGGTACATTTCATTCACATAACAATATTTATGATGAAAAGTTTTATTAAGCAAATACACAGGTTGTAATGCAAGGGAGAAATGCTCTGTCCATAGTTATGTATCAGAATGAGTTGCAAAGTTATTGTAGGTCTGATAATGAGCATGCAAAGGGCATATCACTCTGTCGCATGTGTCAACTGAAAACATGCAGCTCCATTTCTATAGCTCAGCTGCCCAGATTTCCCAGTTATTTGAGAGTCGCCATTCTCCCAAAGACTGGCTCCTGGTTCTGCTGCTCATGGTGGTGGTGGTTGTCCTCCTTTGATGTGATAGCTGTGTTCTGGATCCAGGAGGCTTGCTGCATAGGAATCTTGGGTCAAAGAGTCAGTTGCTACTCCTGGATCTTTCTGCTATTGAGATTCCTCCTATTGCTTCTGGGAAGGCTCATTTTATATGCAGCAGGAAGGCATTCATGGAATTCTGTTCCAAATTACTCACAGGTGAATCTCATCAGTACTGCTCCCCACTTTCTTACCATATCCTTACAGGAAAAGATAATATGCTGGGAGTTTGACTAGAAGACTTTGTTTGGAAGAGATATATTAAATAATTGATGTCATCTGCAGATTGCAGCCTCAGCTCTCTTTGTATATGTGTTCCCTGGGTGCTTAAGTGGGATTTGCCTTTCTCTTTTCACTCTGTTTTAACAAAATGGACATAAGTCCCATTGGTTTTAAGTCACTGTTTAAGATGTAAGAACCTTAAAGCCATTTAGAAGTAGGGGGTACAGATGCTATAGAAACATTGCCAGAACAATAGAGTAGCCTTTCTTTATGAGAGTTGGTATCCATTTCTGAGGATCTAAAAGCTCTGATATTTTGTTTACAGGTTTGGAGGCCAATCTTATTAGGTCTTTGAGAACATCAGAAATGCCCAAACTAAGAGAAATACTAAGCCTCTTTAAAAAACTACTGTTCATTTAATGTACAAGCATTTTGGGTCTTTGATATGTTTGCTGGGGTCTGCTAGGCATGACCTAACCAAAGGCGGTTCATAAGATCAGTGACCACTTTAAAAAAAAAAAAAAGCTTATTTTTTAAATTAAATTTTCTGCAGAGTAAATTAGAGAATAGAAGCCATCACATTAAGAAATGACCATGATTATCTTTTTTAATTGGTTCCTTGAGGCCCCTCAAAAATATCAAGCCAACAAAATGACCTCTCTGTAATTGATTGCTTTTGAATTGAGTGTGCAGAAAGAATTGTACAATACACTTCCTAAAATAATTAAATAAAAAATGAAGGGCAAAGTCAGGATTCTTCAATGATTATAGCCTAACTCTAAAGTCCCCTCTCTTCCTCGGCCAGCTACAGCTTCTCTGCACCCTGCTCTGCCTTCTTTTCTCAGCCACTGATTCGGAACCTCACTGCTTCCCAAGAGAATGCAACGATGACATCGTCGTTAGGTTCCATGGAGTTGGTCCCAAAACCATAGCGCCCTATGTGCAAAAGAAAGAAACCCTGCCCGGTCCTATATCTCCTCACAGATTCACCATGCTGAAGTCCATTGCTGTAACCTCTGCATCACTCCATCACCTTGAGGGCCTTCCTCCTTTCGACTGCCTGTCTACTTTACTAAATGCGGTGTCCTTTTCCAGGGACCGGGCTCTCCTGACACCATGTTCACTCATCTGCACTTCTTCCAAGATCAGTTTGTCCTTTTAGCAGCAATGGTACTCTCAATATTTTTCTCCAGCACAATAATTCAAATGCCTCTGCTTTTCTTTGGTTTTCTTTATTCAATGTGTAACTGTCAGATGTGTAACTTCCCAATGGAAAATACCATGGCATGGGTCGAGTGCACTTTAGCTCTTTAAGTAACATCCTTGTTCTTCAATACTCTAAAGAAATCTCATGCGGCAGATTTACCTAATATAATCCAACTCTTGGTCTCTTGATTGCTGCTTTCATAAGCATCTATTGTGGATTCAAGCGAGACAGCATATTTGATAACTTCAACCTTTTTTTCCCCCATTTATTATTATGTTACCTACTGGTTCAGTTGTGAGGATTTTGGTCTTCTTTACATTGAATTGTAATCTATACTGAAGGTGGCAATATTTGATCTTCAGTGCTTCAAGTACACCTCACTTTGAGAAATTCAAGTTCCTTTTGTGAACTCTGTGGAAGAAAAATTAAGTCTACATCTTCCAAGGTTTGCACCTTACTTCCTATGGAGAATCTTATGTAAGAGTTCTATTATGTCACAAAGAGTTTCTATATTTCAGAATTGACTCAAAAACATTGGGTTTGATTTGATTTGGTTTGGTTTGCTGTGGTCTGGTTTAGTTTGGAAAACTTTCCCCTGAGTAATGAACCAAAATCCATCCTTGCATACAAAACAAATACAAAAAATGTATATTGTGACCAAGTCCAATTAGTCCAGATTTTTACTGAACATTCAGGGTTAAATTGTTTGCATGAGGCAAGTATAGGAGTATTTAATGCAGTATTTAATCCTGAGCTCAAGACTAAAATTTCAAGCTTAGTTAAAAGACACATTTAGAGTGGCATATTCTCTCACTCTTTCATTATCTAGCTTGATTAATAAATTCATGGCACTTTAATTATAGCAGCTACAAGGGCCTACCAAAAATAAAAGTCAACATTCTCACCTTCTGCAAATATTTCTTGAACCTGTCAAGGTCCTGCACCCTGCTTTTGATTCATGAGGTGGTGTTTGCACACCGGTCTGTGGCAGTGCAAAGCCCCCAGCTGCCCTGGGGATCCAGGTGAGACTTCCTATTCCCATAAGGAGGCCAGTCTCAGAAGCCCACTGGCACTTCTACCTTAGCCTATCGGGTCGCTATGAGTTGGAATTCCTGCAATGGAAGGTGACCAGCAAATATGCCTGAGGTCTCTGTTCAGGGCATGTCTCTTCTGACACCATGCCCGAAGTATGTAAGACAAAGTCTTGACTCCCTTGTCTGTATGGAGCACTCTGGGTTTATGGTACCTTCAATATCCCTCTCTAGCAACACAGTTCAAATGGAGAGGCTTTTCTCCGGGCTTCCTTATTCCTTTCACAGGCATTTGAAGCAATGGGAAATAGCATGTCATTTGGCAGGTGCACCTCTGTTCAAAGTGGAAGCCTTGTTTTGCAATATTTCCAAAAGTTCTTGCACATCAGCTTTAGATAATCAATATGTCATATTTTCTCTTGACTGCTGCTTCCATGAACAATGATTATGAATTCAAGTAGGACAAAAATCCTTGAAGAGATCAACCTTTTCTCTTTTTATCATGATGCTCCAATTGATCCAATTGTTTTTTTGTACATTGTTTCATATTCCATACTAAAAGCTATAATTCTTGATCTTCCTCAGCAAGCAATTCAAGTCCTCCTCACTTTCAGTAAGCAAGGTTGTATCATCTGCATTTTGAAGGTTGCTAGTAAGCCTTTCTCAAATTCTGATGCCATGTTCTTCTTTATCTAATACAGCTTCTCTGATGATTTGCTCAGCATATAATTTGAAAATGTATAGTGAGAGGATACAACTCAGACATCTGCCTTTCCTGATTTTGAACAATGCAGTATTCCCTTGTTCTATTCTCACAACTGCCTCTGGACCCATGTGTACAAATTCTACGTGAGCGCAATGAATGCTTCTGGAATTCCTATTCTTCTTGAGGTTATCTACAGTTCATTATGGTACACAGAGTTGAATGCCTTTGTCAATGCAACATAAGTAAGCATATTTCTAGTATTTTTTACATTCAGCCAAGATATATCTGACATCAGTAGTTATATTATTTGTTCCACACCCTTTTGTGAATCTCACCTTAAACTATGATAACAGTTGTTGGAATATCTTCAGCAAAATTTTACTTGAATGCAATATAAATTATATGGATCTATTGCTTGAACATTCTGTTGTGTTGCCTTTCTTTGGTATGGGAGCAAATATATGTCTCTACTTGTCAGTTGGCCAAGTAACTGACTTCCAAATTTCTTGGCACAGATGAGTGAATGCATGCTGTTCTTCATCACCTGCTTGAAATATTTTATTTGGTATTCCATAAATTTCACAAGTATTCATTTAGGCGAATGATTTCAGGTACATTTTAATTTCTGTCATATGTTACTCCTGAAATGGCGTATCGATTGGTTCATTTTAACATGTGCACTCAGTGTATCCCTTCTATCTTCCCTTTACGTTTCCTGCATCATTGATTGTTTTCCCCCCAGAATTTTTCACGATTGAGATCCATGGAGATCTGCTTGATTTTTCTCGGGTGTTTTCAGTTTAAGATATGCAAAGTATATTCTTCCCTTTTAGTTTCCTAAGTCTAGGTCTTTTCATATTTCAAAATATTATTGGACTTTGTCTACTTTAGCTATAGAATTGTATATGCAACTATTTGGTTTCATCATTTCTTTCTCCCTAATAGTTCATCCTTACAAATATAAATAGCTCTTATAGATGATCTGAGTCTTCCACCAGTGGCTCAATTGAAAGGAGGAGAAAGTGTAAGTGACTTGGGTTAACTAAGGCACTTGGTTTAACTAAGATGACTATTCTATATCTAAATTATCCATTTTGTATGAAAATATTGATTTTCATAAAATATCTTCTTTTGCTGCACTAAAGAAATGATTGAGGTTCTTATAAAGTTTAACTGTTTGTAAACAAAAAAGAATAAGGGTAAAGATTCTATCTTATTTAAATATTTTTCTTCAGGAGGTTTGCCTGCCTTGATCTAAGAAATATCTCTTGGTCAACATAGCCCACAAGGTTAGGAAACAGAAGTGACTACACTAAAATATACTGCACCTTAATAACTCTTCTGCAATTTTTATCCATGAATAATTCATGCCTTTTAATACATAGTTCTTTGTTACTCTAGGTGAAATAAACCACACAGTGAATGTGAAATATCTGCTGTATGATTGGTGGACATTATATCTGAATACCTGAATCCTTTTTTTTATAACTGACAAACAAATCACTTCTTTGGAGGACTAAGAGTTCTTGTTATACTTGTTGTGTACTGCTGAGTCCCTTTCACCTAAGAGCAACCATATCTATAGAACAGCAAAGCAAGCACCTGGTTCTGCATCATCCTTGCAAAGGTTCTTCTGTCCAGAATCAGTGTTGCAGCCGCTGTGTCAGTTCATCTAGCTGTAGCTCTTTTGGTTTCACACTGCATCACTGCTCTACAGAATGTGAGGTCCTTTTCCAACGTCTTATTTCTCCTAGCAATATGCCCCATGTAAGGGAAATGAAGTCTCACCATCCTTTCCCTTAGGAAGCACGCTAGCTGTACTTCCTCCAAGAGAGATGGGTTTCCTTGGGAGCCTGTAGTACTTCCAAACTTCTTTGCCAACACCATAATTCAAAGGCATCAATTCTTCTTCAATCTTCTTTATTCAATGTCCCAATTCCACATAAAATACAGATATAAATTAAAATTCACCTATATCCCAAACCAAATATCCAATTCCACTCACCCTAAAAACCATGCCCTCAATTCAATATCTCATAAATAAAAACAAAAAGAAAATGCACTTCCATTGAGTAGACAGTGACTCAGACAGGGTAAGCGGCCCTGTGACTTCCTGAGACTGTATCCCTGTGTGATAAGAGAACACTGCCGTGCTGTCTTAAGTACGGGTCATTTGCCAACTTTCTTCATGCCTTTTGAAGTAAGTCATTCCCTGAGGAAGGGGGCATGAAGACGGGGATTCACTCATGAATCAGCACACAGATTCAAAAGTGTGGCTTCTGTGATATGCAGAGGAATCCTTCAGTTCATCATAATTACATGTAATTTTCAGGATTTAGTTATCATTTAAGGAAAATGTATATAGCAACATATATCGTTTTGGGATTTATACAACCCTACTCTACTGATATTTTGCATCTCAATATTTATTAATAAAAAGGAAGATGTTGTTTTAAGTGCTTTATGCATGCTGCCACCTGAAATTTTCACAACCATATTATGATATAGATATTTGTATTCACTTTGTTTCACAGATGAAGATAGAAGGTGTGTTAAGTAATTTAACTCCTATAGGACAATGGCATGGCTCAAGAATGGTCATTTTTGGTTCCAGAGACTGTACAATTAACTCTTGTTTTGTATTTAAGTCAGAATTCTGTCCAGAACTGAAGATTATGAAATCCATACTTTTTAAAAGACTGAATGGCTTCAGAAGAAAAATTTTAAATAATTATTTCCTTTTACAAATTATTTCATGAGTACCTAGACCGGTGTTAGCATCAGTATTGTAGAGCAGTGAGACTAGAGTTCCAGCAGAGTGAGAGGTTGTCACATTTGCTTTCTAAAGGTTAGAATGCTCAGGGAAAACCTTTTTTATAAACTGCAAAATAAGCTTAACAAAGTTTAAAAAATCGAAGAAACTCCTGCTCTGAGTCACTCTAGATGTAACCTGTGAAGAGCAGGTCATTGTTGCTAGTGTTCTTCATGTTTGCATTGTTGCCTATAAAGCCAGCTTTTCCAGAAAATATAAAAAGCTCTTTTATTTTAATTCCCTTAACCTATTGACTTCAGTCTCTCTATAAGACCCTCAGATGAAAACTATTAGACGTTTGGAGGGAAAATGTAGGACAAGCTACAATTGGCGTCAGCATTTTTCACTATTTGAAATATTTCAGGAGACAAATGATTTTGTGCTCTTAAAAAATACACTGACAAAAACAGGTGGCAGGACTGTCTTTTTCATATCTACTAAATGCTAGTTGATATGTTATCTTTGTTCAGATAATAAAATCAGGTTAAATTTTCTCTGAACGTACCTTAGGTTCTCCTTACAGTGATAAGAGAAAACTTTGTGCAAAATACCATGAATACAGTATTGCAGACGGCTATAGCTAGCACATTGGGCACAAAGCCCCTCGGATTGTCTAGCCAGTTCCATCTCAGGGGGCGATGACTACAGGCACCTACCAGAGATGCTGAGGAAGATATGGTACCGAGCATTTCTTTCCATGTTTCATTTAATTCCTTGCCACCATAAAGGAATACAAATGATTCTTCAAGTTCAAAATAGGAATTCAATAATTGTACCTCATTTTTAAAGAGGCTTAAGAAGTGGAGATTTTTAAGTTTTAAATCTTTTCTTCTGTAATTTTCATGTTTTTCTCCCATGAGCATATATTCCATTTCTAATTAGAAGCACATACCATCTCCCAAATATTTTTAAAAGGTTTTTTGAAGTAGTTTGCCTGAGAGTTAATAAACAGTTCCTTGGAAGTCTATTTTCACTAAGTAAACAGCTGTGGACTCTCTAATAAGCACAAGCTATAAATGCATATTTTGATATTAAATTAAAGATTCATACTCTGTAAGTGCAGTTCAAAGTCAGAGAAAAATGATGAAATGTTTTTGAATGTATGTGTTCAGGTAATGGTTCTTATCCCTCTGGAAGATATACTATTGTTCTCTTGACAGGATTATAGCATAATCATGTATAGCATAAATGTATTTGTATATTTGTATAGTTTTAATATTTTCAAATTGTTATTTTAATTTCATGTTTTCAAATTGATCATATAGGTT
>PVJH01013505.1:0-60091 GCA_004026705.1 Nesogale talazaci | reverse complement strand
CAGGACAAATGGATAGCACCTAAAACCAGCAACAATTTCAACAACAACAACAACAAGCACAATGACAAAACCAACAATGACAACATCAACACCGTGCAGGTGTTTTCTTTAAATTACACAATGGTGCCTTGGTAAAGAACCAAATTTTTGCTAATATTTCTTGGATGAGTTCTATCATGTCTTCCTCTTGTCATCACTTGCTTTACTCAGAATACTCTGAGGCAGGAATTGTGGACAGTCCTATTGCCAACATTACAGTTAAGGAAATTCAGGTTCAGAAAGGCTAGGTGAGTTTTACAAGGGGGTGACGCTTATGGTGGAACTGGAACTGGAACATAAAATAAACCATTTGCCCTTGGAGTGTCCAATAAAAACAAAACCCAAACTCCTAGCCATGGAATAGATGCTGACTCACTGTGACCCTATAAAACAGGTTGGAACTGCACCTGTGAGTGTCTGAGACCCTAACTCTTTTTTTTTAAATCTCATTTTAGTGGAGGCTCTTATAGCTCTTATCACAGTCCGTAAATACATTCATTGTGTCAAACACATTTGTACATATGTTGTTGTTATAATTTTATTTTAAAAAATGCCTTTTTACTGAAAACACAGGGAATCTACATCAGATGATCCCTTCAGGACCAGTGCTGAGAGTGGCACTACCTGGAGGGTAGTGCAAAGGTGGGCTAGAAAGGGGGAACCAGTTACAAGACTCTACATATAACCTCCTCCCTGGGAGATGGACAACAGAAAAGAGGGTGAAAAGAGATGTCAGACAATGTAAGATATGAATAACAATAATAATTTATAAATTATCAAGAGTTAATGAGGGAGGGTGAGGTGGATAGGGAGGGGAAAATGAAGAGGTGATATCAAGGGCTCAAGTAGAAAGTAAATGTTTTGAGAATGATGGCAACAAATGTACAAGTGTGCTAGAGAGAGAGAGAGAGAGAGAGAGAGAGAGAGAGAGAGACTTTAACTCTTTGTGGGAGTAGAAATCTTTCTTCCAGGAACTTAAAGGTAGCAACCCAACTTACAACTGCTATACCACCAGGGCTCTTAGAAATAGAAAGTCCATCTTTCTCTTGAAGCAACTGGTGTTTTCAAACTGCTGACCTTATGGTTAGCACCACAGAAAGTAACTATTCCATCACCAGGGATCCTAGAAATCTGAGTCATTTAAAACTTAAGTCGTTAAGACAGGGCAACTAACATACAGTCTCTGCAAAAGAAGAGCCTTTCTACTTCCTTTCAGGATATCTGGATCTCTTCTTCAGTCCGTGCATACACTGAGATCCAATTGTGTTTCATCAACTGTCCAATAAAGCCTGCAAATGTCCTACATTCTTGGCAAGCTTGTTATAAAGAATGAGGATTAAGAGAGAAAATACATATGAAAATGGTTTGTAAGGAGTACAGTGCTAGAGAGATATAAGGGGCCCGCAGTATTGTGATTCCTAAGCTTTGCAGGGAAGGGTTGAATGAACAAAGTATTGCATATTCTTGTGTGGATTTATATTTTATTTTATGAAAAGTAGAACACAGTGGTTTGAGATGCCACTAGGTTTTGAAAGAAGCAGATTCAGCCTGTTCGTTGTGTGCTGTCCGTTGCAGAGATCTAGGTCATGGAGCACTTCGTGCAAACCAAGTGTCTGCTTTCAGAGGCAACTCTGTGTCAGGACAGAGACAAAGGGAAGATGGATGTTATTCAAGATTTTTAATGTAGTTGTTCAAGTAACAACAACAATTTTAAAATAGTCAAATGATTACAAGACCAGGAATGAAAATACCAAGCATTTATTAAATTGGTATTAAAAGACTGCTAGTATTCCTTCCCCTCCCTTTTCCCTCTCTCTTTTCATTTGATTTATGAGATTGACATGCTGAGAGCCATTTATTGTGCATGAAAAAAATGAACTAATTCTAGACTTACAAAAAAATTGTAAAAACAACAGTTTCTTTATTTCTTTATGTCCTTCACTCTATTTCCTTATAGGTCAAGAAGAGGGAAATAAGCCTGATATAATATTATTGATAAAAGTATAGACTTTATTTGCATTCCACCAGCTTTTAATAAATGCCTTCTCTTGCTTGCAGGATCTCACCTTCCTCAGAGTCGTGTTTCTTCTCAGTCTCCTCCAATCTGTTCATTTTTCCTTGGATTCTATGAAATTTCTCAGGTTTTATGTTTTTCTCTGTGTTTTTTTTTTTAAACAGCTTTATTGGCACTTCATCCAGACATCACATAATTCAATAGTTCAAGCATATCAAGAAGAATTGTATAATCATCACTGCAGTCAATTTTAGAACATTCTCTCCCCTCCTCCCCACGGCTCAATATTTTTAAAGTGATTTGTGTAATCATCCGTTCTAGTGCTCCCCCCACTGTCACAGACACTGTTTGATCCCTTAACCCCCCACCCTCCCTCCCTCCCAGCCCATCCCTGACCTCCCTTGCACCAGTTCTTATCAGGATATATCTACTGCTCCTGTGCTTTGCAACCTGGAGAACCCAACAGAGACAACAGCATAGAAACGCAACATTAAGTGGTAAGGAGACAATAAATATAACACAGCGATACAAATACCAGAAATGAGTAAAAAGAAAAGAACCCCATGAACATTTAAAAGGGAAGAATTTTTGTCACGGAGGTGAGTTGAAGGCATCCTACACTTCAAGCCTGCTTCTTGCCTGAAAGCTTTATACCTTCCCTGGGCCGGGCAGCCCCCCACTCAGCCTCAGGATTTCAGAGTGGTGAGCTGGGGTGCCTCTGCTGTCACTGCCGCTCCTCAGGGGCACTCCGATCTTGTCATTTCCCCACTGAGGGCTTAGGGATGCTCCCTTACCATTTCTCGGGTGGTTCCCTCTCTAAGTAGGGAGGGGGATGGAGGCGGGGGGCAAAACTGAGCCATCACCACTGAAGAGTCCTCCTCACCTTATTTGCATGTCCTCACCAGTCACTGAGTGCTGGTTGCAAAGACTGTGACTTTAAGAGCCATACTAAATAATATTATGTCATGACATAATTTTTAGAGCCCTGGGAGTGCAGCGGTTAAGCGCTCAATTCATAACACCACCAGGATGCCTAACACATAGATACGTATATGGATACACACATGTGTATATACATGTATATATGAAAATAAGTAAAAAAAATACTGCTGCAAAAATCGTAGAAACTTTATTAAACACAAGTATCAAACCATCAAGCTGTTTCTTGATAGATACTCTTGTTTAGATTGATCCATTTCTGTAATTTTCGAACTTTTCCCAGAATAATTCTACTCTTTGATTTATACCATGTTTACATGATAGATTGAGCACCCATGAGGGATCCCGATCATGTTCCTTTGAATATTTCTTGTGTTTGGGGATAAAAATAAATGAAGTCTGAAGGAGCAAGATCAGGGATATAGGATGGGCGGGCTAAGTTTTCCCAATGAAATTCTCATTAAAAAGTCCTTGCCATCCTTGAAAAATGAGCAGACATCTTGTCTTAATAGAGAAATAATTCATCATGGCAACTCTCCAGGTTTGTTTTTTTTTAAATCACAAATGCAGTTTCAATTTTTCTTACAACTTTTTTCAGAGTAAGTCCCCATGGTTATCTTACGTCCTTTAAGACTTGATGACATTACCCCTTGTGGAATCCCTCAAAATAGTCACCACAGCCTACTGAATGGATCCCTCTGCTTCAAATTGAATTAGCCCCTCAGCTTCCCCAGGGAATCAATGTTCTGATTGGATCTTGTACTCTGAAGGTACTCTAATGAGAGTAAGATAAATGTTTTACTAAGAGAACTTTCTGCAACAGTCCATTGATTTTAAAGACACATTTAAAGAAAGCAAAATGACAAAGCCCAAACCTGTATATGAATGGAACTGAGCCCTAGTAGCAATGGCATATAATTAATATGTGTGCGATTTTCAATATCTGTAAGGCATTTTGTGGCTAATTGATAAAATCTCTGCTTACTTAGTGGAGACCCAAGTTCAATGATTGACTTTGGCACAAGGTGTATCTGTCTTCTGCTAGAGCAAGTGCCTTATTATAAAAGTGGAAAAGGAAAGACCTGATATCTTAAAAAAATAAATAATAATCAGCCAATGATAACCCTATGCATCACAATGGTATGATATATGATCATGAGGATAGTGGAGTGTGGCTAATGTTTCATTGTTTCATATATGGAGTCTCCATAATTCCAAGGCTGGTTTTATGGCAGCTAAAATCAGTAACAATGATGAATATGTCTCTATGCTTACTTTTTCCTTTAGCTATCTCTATGTTGTGTTTTGTCATCAAACTTTTCAACTTTTGTAGAGGAACCTATTATATTATCTCTCTCTCTCTCTCTCTCTCTCTCTCTCTCTCTCTCTCTGATATTGTTTCTACTTTAATGCCATATTGGAAAGCTATTCTACCTCATGGTGACTATAGCAGTTATAACTACAAAAAGAATATCTATTGAAATTTTCTATCAATCAGACATCTTTCAATGTGTGCATTACACTTTGACCTCCAGGTGAGTATGCCATCCCCATTTGATATGCTGGGAAATAAAAAGGAGAGAAAGTCAGTAAATCTCTCAAGGACAGGTAGGTTGTAAGAGCTGGAGCAAGGGCTCCATTTCTCTCAATTGTACTTCTAGCTTCTTTCCCTAGCCTCATGGAAGCCTCTTCAAAAGGCGTATTTTCCCCAGCAGGGTTTTTTTAGTGTAAATCTTTAAAAAAATTATTTAATGACTCATTTTGTTGGGGGTTTATAAAATGCTTATCACAATACATGCAGACATACTTTGTGTCAAGCACCTGCATACCCCTGCTGCCATCATCATTCTCAAAATATTTGCTTTCTACTTGAGCTCTTGACATCAGCTCCTCATCTTTTCCCCTCCCTCCCCACTCTCCGTCACTCATGAACCCTTGATAATTTATAGATTAATATTCTGTCATATCTTTCACTGCCTGATGTCTCCCTTTACCCACTCCAAAGAGAAGGTTATATAGAGATACTTATAATTGGCCCCTCTAGTCTATCCCACCTCCCCTCCACCCTCCCGGTAAGTACCATCTCCTCATTGACTAGTGACACTTTATCTGCACCTTTGTATTCTGCTTTCAAGATCTCCAGTTGAACAGTGTGTCCACAGAACAGAAGCAGTGATTTTTGCACAATTTCGATGCCTGCATTATAACTTTTGGCCTCCAGTAGCCAAAATGACTGCTTGAATTTACTAGTAATAACTTATACAGGTGTTTCTGAGTGAACATGGTCATATTTTTCACAAAGATAAACAGTTGAACTTGCAATAATTTATAAAAGTAGCCTCCAAAAGTCCAAGATTATCTTTGTTATGTGTTTTTCACAGTGGCTGGTAAAAACAGGGACAGTTTATCTCTAATGCTCTCATTTCAAGAAGTACACTCTGATTTGTGAGATAGAAGATAGAACTATTCAATCTATTCATCCAAGTGCATAACACTCACACCCATGAATGCCAAAAGAACAGATAAATAGGCGCACACATATATACATGTACAGACAGATATAAATATACAAAATACATTTTTTAGAGATGGAAATGGGTGTATTTTTAGAATTTTCTTATAAAGACAGACACCTTAGCAGGTTGCAAAGAGAAAACTGCAGCTGGAAAAATGAAAGGCAA
This sequence comes from Nesogale talazaci, assembly GCA_004026705.1. Taxonomy (NCBI): domain Eukaryota; kingdom Metazoa; phylum Chordata; class Mammalia; order Afrosoricida; family Tenrecidae; genus Nesogale; species Nesogale talazaci. The sequence goes on along the minus strand of PVJH01013505.1, from coordinate 54,418 downwards.
AAGTTTAAAAATAAATAAGGCCCTTATCTCCAGAGGTAATTTATTTTTAGTGCTCAAAATACATTCAACTAAAACCAGCAGGGTTTTTTTTAGTGTAAATCTTTAAAAAAATTATTTAATAACTCATTTTGTTGGGGGTTTATAAAATGCTTATCACAATACATGCAGACGTACTTTGTGTCAAGCACCTTCATACCCCTGCTGCCATCATCATTCTCAAAATATTTGCTTTCTACTTGAGCTCTTGTCAGCTCCTCATCTTTTCCCCTCCCTCCCCACTCTCCATCACTCATAAACCCTTGATAATTTATAGATTGTTAATATTCTGTCATATCTTTCACTGCCTGACGTCTCCCTTTACCCACTCCAAATAGAAGGTTATATAGAGATATTTATAATTGGCCCCTCTAGTCTATCCCACCTCCCCTCCACCCTCCCAGTATGTCCACTCTCATTCCTAGTCCTGAAGGGTTCATCTGTCCAGGATTCCCTATATTATCAGTTTTCATCTGTACCAATGTATCTCTTCCAGTCTAGCTTAACCAGGAGCTCTGGTCCAATCAATTTTCTTGGCTTAAATTTAGAAAGAATCCCTTGAAAAAAATGTGCCTGATTATTAAAAAAGGACTGATGTTTTAACCTAGTTCCCTCTAGTATTTTATCCTTCTGGTGTACCTGGATGTATGTTTTGGTATTTATGTGCAAAAAGTTATGCGATTGTACCATATTTTATAATATTTAGTGTTGAGAAATAACCTAAATCTTCATCAATAGGGATCTGACAATGTAATTTCAACACATGTAAAGCCAAAATTGACGGAATTTAAATGAGACATTGTAAAATCAATAAACCTTTCTCTGAAGATTTAAAATACTTCCCTCGCTATTTAGCTGTCAAGATATTAAACCAATAGATGATTTGGATAATACTGTAAATGCCTGCTCTGATGAAAATGTATTGACCATTTCCCCCAATGATCTGAAGACAGACTTTTGGGGGCATAAATGAGACTTTTACAAAGAATGACTACATGCATGCTGCAGCATAGAACAAGTCTGAAAAACCCTCAAGGATTCCAGCTCCTAGACATAGACCCAATGCCAACTCTTAGCCCTCCTATAGGCCAGGCTCAAGTTTCCTGAGGGAGTACCTGAGACTGTAACTTGGATGGAAGTAGACAGCCTCATATTTATTCCTTGGAGTGGCCAGTGGTTTCAAATTGCTGACCCTACAGTTAGCAGCCAAGAACACAATGACGACCACACTATGGTGGGCCCTTACTATAGTTGAATGCAATTAGAAACTAATAAATAAAGATTGCAACTAAAGAACTTATCAACTAAGGAACCTAGCAGAACTAAGTAAGACAAACAATATAAATAAAATAACGTAATTCACATATAGGCCAAGTATGTAAGCATGCAATTCTTAGAGAAGGAACCAAATCACTCAAAAATTTTATGGTGGAACTATGTGGGACTGCATTAGTCAAAAGGGAAATTAAAGTAGCCTGAATATACTATTTCACGAGTCAACACACTTTAAACAATTGATAAGCTCAAATGTTTGCAGATGGTGGAAAAGGACCTCATTCATTGTCAGGGATGTATTCATAGCTATATACCCTTGGAATCAGAAGGATATACCACTTGGTGTCAGAAATTCCACTTGTTTCCATCCTAGAAAACATCTGAATGTTACATAAATTCCATGTAGAATAGGGTTTACTAGGGCAATAGTAGTTATAATGAAGATATGGAAATACCCCAACTACCCCACAGAATGGGAAAGAATGAATTAACTTTGCTGTATTCTTCTGACCCCCATTTCTTTGAAATTTTGTGATCCTGAGGTGGCTTGTGTGTTCCTATGTTTCTGGAATCTGTGCCACTGGTATTTCAAATATCAGCTTGGTCACCTATAGTGATAAATTTTCAGCAGAGTTTTCACACTAAGAATTAACTATGAAGAACAGATAGGCTGTCCAGAAGAACTAGCCACTTAAAACCCCATTGTGAGCATGAAAACACAATCAGATACTGAAAATCTAACAGAAGCAGAACACTTTCAGAAATAGTGCTCAACCACTGTGAAGAGCTGCCATATGGTACAGGTGACCAGAATGACACAGATGGAGCAAAGAATTCAAGGACCTTCATTTGCTGATAGGGAGACACTCAAAATTAGGGGGAAAAAACCGAGCCACAATCATCCATTAATAATTCGAACTTGGAATGTATGAAGTATGAGCCTAGGAAAGTTAGAATTAGTAAAAAATTAAGTGGAAAGCATAAAGAACAATATCTTAGACATAAATGAATGGAAATAGATTGGTATTATTATTATTAATTAGAAAATAATATGGTTTAGTATGCTGGGAAGGACACAATGAAATGTGTTTTTATTCATCACTAAAAAGATATTTCAATAGTTCTCTTGAAGCATGATGTTAGAAATGAGGAAGACAACTGACAAGAACATTTCAAGGGCACAGTCAGACGACAAGTCAAAGATTATCAAGAAATGTGTAAAGTGAGAGAAGCAAAAGGAAGAGCACACACACAGCAGAGCTTTTCAAAAATCATTTTATTGGGGGCTCATTCAACTCTTATCAAAATCCATGTATCCATCCATTGTATACAAAGCACATTTGTACATTTGTTGCCATCATCATTCTCAAAACATTTTCTTTCTACTTAAGTCTTTGGTATTAGCGCCTCATATTTCACCTCCCTCCTTGTTCCCCACTTTCTCATAAACTTTTGAATAATTTATAAATTATTATTATTTTGTCATATTGTACTCTCTGATAGCTCCCTTCACCCATGGCTCGGTTGTCCATACCCCAGGGAGGAGGTTATATGTGGATTTCTGAAATTGGTTCCCCTTTTCTACTCCACCTGCCTCCACCCTCCTGGTATCACCACTCTCACCACTGGTCCTGAAGGGATCATCCCAATTGAAATATTTCAACAAGCCGATGAAGCCCTGGAAGCACTTAGTGTTATATGCCAGGAAATTTGTAAGACAACTACTTGACTGAAAGAGATTCAGAGTGATACCCACTCCAAAGAAAGGTGACCCAGCATGATCATCACATTATAGAAACATTCATTGATATCAAGGGCATGTCCATATTTGCTGAAGATCCATTGCAGAAGTACATTGGCCAGAAACTGCCAGTGCTCCAGGCCAGATTCAGAAAAAAAAAAAAGGTGTGGGGCTGAGCCCCGGTGGCGTAGTGGTTGTGCGCGGGACTGCAGCCCACTGGGACGGAGGTTCAATTCCAGCAGTGGGGCTGGGGCTCCTACTCCCACCACCGGAGAGCAGTGATGCGCGCCCCCCCCCCCAAAAAAAAAGGTGTGGAATAAGGGAATCATTGCAGATGTCAGGTAGGTCAGGGCTGAAGTCAGACTACCAGAAGGATAGACACTTGTGTCTCACTGACGATGCAAAGGCATTCCACTGTGTGGATCATAACATACCACGTATAGCCTTAAGATGTGTGGGAATTCCAGAACACTTCCTGGTGCTCTCGAGGAACTTGTATATGGATCAAGAAGCAGTTTTTTGAACAGAATGGAATATGACTGCTTCTTTTAAAATCAGGAAACCTGTTAGGATTGTAGCCTCTTAGTGTACTTCAGAGAAAATGGCATATATGAAGAAGAATGGGAAATCAGGAATTGAAGGAAGGTTTATTTACAACGACCTTGCTTGCTAATGAAGATCAAGGCAATATTCAGTATGGATTAAAATTCGATGTAAAGAAGAACAAAATCCTCAAAACTGACCCAAAAGAAGCACCAAGATAAATGAAGCTAAGATTGAAAGTGTTAAGGATTTTGTCTTCCTTGGATCCACAATTGATGCTCCTGTAATTAATTAGCAGTCAAGATATCAAAAGAAGAGTTACATTTGATAAATCTATTGCAAAAAAATCTCTTTAGAGTATTGGAAGGCAAGGATATTGTTTTGAGGATTAAAACGTCCCTGACCAAAGTCATCTTATTTTCCATCGTCTCATATGCATGCAAAAGTTGGAAGAAGGAAAACCATAGAAGAATTGGTGCATTTGAATTGTGGTACTGGAGAAGAATATTCCATGGAAATACCATGGGTTGCTAAAAGGACTAACTGATTTGTCCTAGAAGAAGTAGGGCCAGCATGTTCTTTAGAAAAAAGAATAGGGAGGTTTCGTCTCGCATGCTTTAGACATGCTGTCAGAAGAGACCAGTTCCTGGAAAATGACATTATATTTGGTAAAGTAGAGGGGCAATGACAGAAATCTTGATTGAAATCAATCAAGCAGAAAGAATCACACCATGGGTGCAACAATGGGCACAAGCGTAAGAACAATTGTGAGGACGGTTCAGGAACTGGGCAGAGTTTAGTGATGTTGTGTGTAAGAACACACGTGTCTGACTCAATGGAACCTAACAACAGCCATAACAACACACTGGCCAAGAAGCAAGGCCTGGAGAAGGAATGGCAATAATGTAGAGAGGTGGGATCTTATTGTATATCTAAATTTTGACTTGTTTTGCCTCCCTTTATTTCCCTTCCTTCCTTTATTTTTTTAAAGCAAGTGTGGAATTCTAAAAGTGTAGAATTAAGTTTGGAGTCTTCAGCAAGTAAGTTTGATGTCTTAATCAATTGTCGCTATCTAGTTATATTTGAGTCATAACCGTCATATGAAAGGGTTCTAAGGTTGTTAATATTTACAGAAGCAGCCAGACCTATCTTTCACTCACTTGAAAGTAAGTTTGAACATTTGAAGTTGTGAGCAGCTCCTGCTATCTGCACAATCAACACTGTATTTGACTTCATTGCTGCAGCCACTATGTTAATCCATGTCGTCATGAGTTTTCACTCTTTTTGACTAAATCATCGCTTTCCCAAACATGATGTTCTTTTCCAGGGACTGGGCTCTCTTAATAACATGTCCCAAGTACTTGAAAGCATATTTTGCTAATAGTAGTGTTCTGGTTGTCTTTTTTCCAAGACATTCTGGAGAGTCTGGTAGTCTAAGAAATGGTCAATGCTTTCACCACCACTGTGGGAGCGGGTCTGGCATGCAGGGAAGTGAGGGTGATGGAGTCAACTCAATCTTGCACACAGACATTGGAGACTGGCTCAGTGGCACAGATCTAATATTACTACAGGTTTTGCAAGGCTAGTATAGGTTTCATTGACTAATCAGATAATTTCTTCACATACTTCCTGGTTTCCAAATATATATCTTGTAAGATCATGGGTTTGCAGCATAAAACACAATTGGCCCATGTAAATGAGTTTTTTCTGGCTGAGTTATGCAAGTGAGGTCTAGCTGACTGAGCCAGCCGTCCAATCGTATTATGACTATTTTGTCCAATCACATTACAGGACCAACCACTGAATCATATTAGAGGACACTATCATAATATCGAATCACAATACAGGAGTTTAGCTATTGCTATGAGAAAGCTAGAAAGATTCGAACAGGCTGTGTCTCAGAGGTTAAAGTGGAAGGCTATGAGGAGAACTGGCCTGGGGACTTATTTACTTGAAGAATGGAGTTTTTCCAGGAGTCCTGGAAGCGTGGGATACCCAGCAGATTGTGAGTTCTCCCTTAATTATTATTGGTTCCTGATCACATGCTACCTCTTGGGATGGTTGAATGTAGATTACTTCTTTTTGTTACAGTAGTTCTGTTTATTTCTTACATCATCTTTTAATTCTTGTTGCAACATTATGCACTTTGCCTAAAGCACTGTCAAAATTGCAATTTGGGACTTCAGTTCTTTCAGTTAACTGATTGCTTAGTGTGTTAATCCCTTTTCTCTCTCTAAATCCATGTCTTTGCACTTTTCATTATTATCTTTACTTTTATATGTTGTTCCTTGAAATATTTCATATGACTCTTTTATTCTATTTGATTTAGCTACTCTTCTTCTAAGAGCAGATGTCAGAGTCTCTTCTGACATATACTTTGAATTTTTTCCTTTCCTCCTTGTTGTTTTATGACTGTTAGATTTTCTCATGTGTGCTGTTATTAATCACACAGCTCTTCTGTCATTATTTTTCAATGCATCAAGCCAAACCAATTCTTGAAATATTCTCTGAATTCAGGTTGATATATTAAAGATTGTATTTTGGTTCTTATAGGTATTGCTAATCCTATTACTGTTTTGAGGAGTTTGTCTGTCCTGGATTCCATGCATTGGGAACTCTCATCTCTACCAATCTATATAGTCTGGTCTAGCAGGGTTGGTAAGGTGGACTTAGATCATGATAGTGGTGGTGGTGAGGAAGCATTAAAGACCCAGAGGAATTTTGTGTTTAATTGGTGCTATCCTACACTGAGTGACTTGCCCCTTGTGACCCTTTTGTGATGGGATATCCAATTGTCTACAGCAGGGCTTGGGATTTCTACTCAGACCCTCCTCGTTTGGGATCTTTTGATATTTGTTACCTGAAACCTGATGTCACCAACTCTTCATGATGACTCAGAGTGGTGTGTTTCTTCCATATAGGCTTAGTTGTTCCCTTGATAGGTGGTTGCTTATTTAACTTCAAGATGTTAAGACACCAGACATATTTGTTGGATCCTAAGGCGCACTTTTCCCCCCAAAAGTGGGGTAACATGAGAGTGCACACCTTATGGTTAGAAGGTGTGGTGCCCCAGAACTTTTATTTATCATCTCATGTGCCCACATACTGTCCACTGCTGTTTGCATGCTGTGGATTGCTGTGTGTTCAGGGAAGTCTCGCCTCCTGGAGTCTCAATGTCAGTCAGGCCACATGATACATGCCTCCCCTCATTTATTCATGAAAGTGATGAAGATTCTTAACACCACTTGTGGCAGTCATGTGCTTATGTTAATTTCATGATTGAAATGCAGGGGTGGAGTCTAGTCTCTTAATCTGGAGATCGTCATTGAGTAGCCAATGAGGCCTCTACGTGGGCATGGCTTTCTCCTGAGACTTCTGGGAAATCTCGCGATATTTTCCCCGTAAAGATGAGAAGCTATCTTCCCCAGTTGTTGGGAGTTAGTCTCAGAGACAATTAATCACAGAGAAGACAATGTGGCAGCGTCTGAGAAGCTGCAGGAGCCGGCGGAGAGAACTCACGGCTTTGCCCTGATGGAGCCTGACCTCTGAAGTTGGGGCGGCCAGATAGAGACCTCTGCCAGCGATGAGTTGCTTCTGCTGTTGATGGACCCTGAGCCCTGGAAGTGAGGAGCCATGGGGAGACCCCTGTCAGCGCTAGTACTCTGCACCCACTGACCTGTGATTTCGTGAGTCAGAAGGAGACTTTATAGACTGATAGTGAGCATATGGGTTAATATCAGACTTATGACTTTGTGCTGGATTGGATTGGGATGCCTTCTTAATGTCCCATTTCTCTTATACATAAACCTTTTCCTTACATCTATATGCATGTCTATGAAATTTTTTCCTCTAGTCTACCTGGACTAACACACTACTGTTGAGATACACTGTTACCTATTACCATATTTTGCTTTATTTTAATAAATATTTTAGTATACTGGTACTATTTGGTTCAGAATACTTTTTTCTTATTTTCTTGCTGTAAAAACTGGGTGGATCTTATGGTCAGGTGCTTCTAATGTCTGTAAAATATGGTATAACTTTTTATACTTGGGCACTTTCTTCCCCATCTTTATCTTAGCCAAAAGACCAAGAAATGATTTTCCATATTTTATGCATTAATTTTGTCTTCAGCTATTATGTTAACAGGAAGATGAGTATCACAGAGTGCCAGGTTATTAGAACAAAATGTTCTTGTGTTAGGGAGGTCCAAAAACTGCCTGCTATCTTAATATTTAACATATAAATATATGTACATAGACCTATATGCCTATCATAAACTAACATAGTTACACAGCTATCTTTCTATTTTATACCTCTATACATATCTTTTATCTCCTATTTCTTTTCTTTATTTCTTTTTACTGTCCTCCTTTTCCACTCTCATGTTCTCCCTTCATTTAGCTGTTGGTAATTCCCATTGGTTATATTGCACTTGATAAAGCCCCATCAGGCATTCTACACCCTCCTTGACATTGATTTTATATTTTTCCATTTCCCCTGAGTTTGTTGGCTCCCCACTCATTTTCCCCTGCCTCCTCTTCTCCCACGACTCTCAGAACAATCAATCCCTGTGCTAATTCAGGTAGGCTAGAAAAACAAATTCATGGCTAAGCATATGTGTATAAGAAAGAACTTTATATAAAAGAGCAGTTGCATAGTGAGAAACATCCCAGCTCAGTTCAGATCAAGCCCATATTCGCCAATATTCGCCAATATGTCTAATAAAAGTCCATCAATTCCTCTTACAGGGAGTGGGTGGAAAAGTCTTGTAGATTCAGTGGGAGTGGAAGAATCTCAGCACTGGCTCTTTCAGCTGCAGTGCTCCAGCTCCATCAGTGAGTCTCCATGTGACTTGTCAACAGGAATGTCTTGCAGAGAGACTGTGCATCTCCCTTCCAGTGAAGAAGAGAGAAGTTCTCAGAAGCCTCAGGAAAAGACCATGTCCATACAGACAGGCTAGACTCCACCCCTTTGCATGTTGACAGATTATTTAACTGCCACAGTCTGTTACCCTCCCCCCACCAAGACCTGCCCATTAAGTTGGGGTTCATTGGGGATTTTATTACTTTGTTCCCCTGTTGCACTTCCTTCATGCTTTGTCCTGCAGTATTGGGGGAAGACTGGGCACACTGTCCATACTGTATCTCCAAGACTATCCTATTGTTTGTTAGTGAACGGATGTTGTGGCACCATTGCATGGCAAACTAACACAAATCAGCATCTTCTGGTAGACTAGGAGAAAATCCTGGGTTGGAATTGATTCACCTGTAATTAATAAGAACAATAAGACTCTTTATGTCCACACATTTCTAACACTAATTCATGACAAAGCACTGCTGCAGTAGCCTATGGAGGCCATAGATATCCAATGCCATTGACTCTACAAACTGCCTTTAAGGTCTTGCTAATAATATTGGAGAGTAGGAAAAAGAATCCTCAATAGTTTCTCCATTTTATAGGGAGGAAAGAGAGATTTCTTTGGCCTGAGATATAACTAGGCATTGAAGTAATGGGTTCATTTTAATGATTGCATATTAGTTCTGATTATTTCAAATCTTTTCTTTGTCATAACTACAAAATTATTACATATTGTGAAATTTATATATTCTGCATTGATGATAGCATATAGTATGTAAATATGCTTAGGACCTGCAGAACCAATTCATCACTTCCATTAGGTAAAATGGATTAGTAATGATTATCGACAATCTTGAGTTTTGACATTCATTGAGTTCAGCAGAAATTGAATCTTAGTTATATCTGTGACCTGTGACCTGGAGCATGTTGGTCGTAGCTCATACTTGTTTCCTGTGCACAGACAAGCAGAAGAATGCACTTGCCAAGCTTGACTTTAGTCTCATCTTGATCTAGTTTAAACCTAGGGCTCTGGCATTTTACCCCAACAATGACAATCTTCATCTCACTAAAGTGCTTAAAGCCTTGAGACATTGGGTGACTTGCTCCACATCGTACAGTTCAGTGGAGTCGTTTCTTGATTTCATTGCAGTTTCTTCAGATGCTAGAAAGACTTACTTTCCCTGAAACGTGCAAGGAAGACAGAAGTCTGATTGAAATGCTCTAGCTGACTCTAAATGGTGCTTGATGGTGTGAAATCGGTCCTGATGATGTGGTCACCTTCAGAGAGAGACAGGAGAAGTGACTGAAACCATTTGCTTTCATTTTCCTGCCAGTTGCAATGACTCCTTTTCTTAATGTTCCAAGAGAATGCTTAATAAGGTCATAAAAGCCTTGAGATTTTTCTTTCTTTTAAGAAGTTTGTAAACAGAAACTCTTAAGCATGAAAGTTTCAGCTAGTGATGTGATACAATTATTAAAAGTTCTGGATTATACCATTATATCCTTGTCCTCTTCTAAAAACTGCCCTATGGTTAATGTACAGATTATAAATGAGTACAATTAAATACCAATTAACTATCATTTCTTTGTAATATCATACATACATAGTTTGTTTATCATGCACACATTCTCATGTCTTTGTATTGTCAAAAACAAACAAATATCATATCCACAGAGAAATATCTTTTTGGTGTCCTTTGCTTTCAGCTAAAATTCCAATATCAGTCTGAATTATGAGAAAATAATCTGAGAAGCAAAGTTGTGTTAAAAACAATATGGCATCAGGATAATTATTATGAAGAATCACTAATAACCTGTATCATGCAGAGAACACATATTTGTTGGCTGAAAGGGAAGATAATTTGAAATATCCACTGATGAAAATTGAAGGCTACCACCTTCATTATGGATTCTATCTTAACATCAAGAAAACAAACAACCTCAAAAGTGGACCAATAAGTGACATTAGGATGAATGAAAAAAATATGTAAGTTGTCAAGAATTTAGATTTACTGAATAAAGGTGTTCAGAGAAGACTTGGTGCCATTAGTGACTTTGAATCTATCATGGTTTTCTGAAGTACATACAAATCTGCCTTGGAGGAATTACAGGGAAATATTTGTTCAAAGCAAGAATGGGGAGGTTTATATTATGTACTTTGGATATGTTATCAGAAGGGACCCTAGAGAAGGCTCTCATTCTTGGTAGAGGGTCTGTAAAAAGAGAATGTGTCCACATTGAAACTGATTGACCTCGAGATTACAATACCTCAAACCTAAGAAGTGATTGTGAAGATGTTTCCGGACAGACAGTGGAAGGGTTTTATTTTGCGGTATGTCAATTCTAAATGAGCCACTGTCAACTTGACAGTGCATAAAAACAACTACAATAACTCATAATTAAATCAGGGGCATGGAGACTTGCTCTGTGGCTATATCCAGCACATCTTTCATCAACTGTTTCCATGATCACTGATATACACAGTGGGGCTTACTTTTATCTTTTAGCAAATTTCATTAAAATGTAGGACCATGCAAAGTGAGTAGGAGAGGATTAGGATGTCTTTCTCCATACAACAAACACATCATGAGAGAAGAAAAATATCAAGCTAAGAAATCACAGGCACTGGATTTTACAGAAAAAGGAAAAAAATTACAGTAATTCCTTATATTTAGAATGTTCCCATTTTCAAAGTGCTCAAAGCTTTTAATAAGCTTTTTTCTGAAAATCAAATCCCCCATGCCTTAATGAAGCCTTCTTCAACCATGTGTGAAGGGATTATATTCATTTATTGCTTTTTTACTTGTGAATGCAGTCCTGAAATGTAAGGCCCATGGACACCTAATCTCTTACATTGGACAGATTTTGTTTCTATTTATTCACAGTAAAGAAATTTCAGCTCCTACAGCCTTTCCCTCATGAGGGTTTATTTTTAAAGCTCTTATCTGATAGCATTACTGATACTCTCTAAGAACACAACTCTGATGTTTTCATTAGCAGGTAGGCTTCAGTAATGGAGACGAATAGCCACATCATGATTCCCAGTTTAGCCACATCTTATATGACAATGAGGAGCAAATTATTTTAGCTTTTCAAGGCTTAATTTAGTTATCTGTAAAATGAAGGGATTGATATGACTAATATGGACTCCATCCAGGACAGGGTTGGGGAACCTTTTTTTATTCAGGCTAATTTGCTTATTTATAATATCTTTCATGCACCTTACACAATTATCAACTTATACTTGATAGAATATTTAATTCTACTCCTAATGTGATGGCTGGAATGGCTTCTTTTTAATGAGACACATGTCAGTTGGTATTGATGATTTTGAGGGCCTTATAGGACTTGCAGGCAGGACGCTCCCCATTCCTGATTTAAGATCAATTACTTAGGAGTTTCAATAAATTGAACTAGTTGTTTTCACTGTTAACTAAAGAAAATATTATTTTTTCCAGTGACTTAAATAAAAATATTTTAATTTAATACTTTATTGTCAAATTGCCAACAATTATATTTTGTGGCATGAAAGTACAGGAACCTCAGTGAATTTCCAGTTTGGGGTACCTGTCAGTATTCTGTTGTCCTGGTAGATAATACATTATACCCTCTCACCCCCACTAATATGTTTTCCTTTCTGTTAGTGAATTTAATGTGTTCTACTAGATAGGCAATGATACCATAGTTTGATCAGACACTAGTCAGCATGTGCTAGGAAGGTATTTTGTCATTGTAATGAACATTCTCAATCAGGTGAGTTTAACTAAATGCATTTGTCCTCCATGTTGTATATTGAACTCATCCAATCAGTTGAACTTTCCAATCAGCTGATTGTTTTAAAAATAAATCGGAGGCTTCCCAGAAAAAAATTCCAAACAACATTGATGCCAACATAGAGATATTAGCTGAGTTTTTTTTTCCTTAAAGACTTTGGAAGGACTGGCACCACAATCCCAAGAGGTATTTGTTTGAAATCAATCTGTTCCTATTCATAGCAACTTCATGTACAGCAGAATGAAGAACTACCTGATCCTGCATCCATCTCAGTTGAAGTCATTGTTGCAAGTATTGTCTCAGTCCATCCCATTAAGCATCTTCCTCTTCTTCATGGGACCCCTACCAAGTATGATGTCCTACTGTAGGGACAGACTCTTTCTGATAATATGTTTCACCATCCTCAATTCCAAGGAGAATTCTGGGTGTAGTTCTTCTACAGCAGATTTGGTAGTTCTTCTGAAAGTTCATAATATACTCATTATTCTTCAAAATACCGTAACTTAAGTCAATTCTTAGGTCTTCCTTATTTACTGTTATGTATATAAGGCAACTGAATGAAACTAGCATAGCTTGGGGCAGACCCATTTTAACTTTTTATTCAAAGAAGTCTTTTGAAGCAAATTTGCCCAGTATCTGATTTCTTGAGAGCTACTTCCATGAGTGCTAATGAGATTCTTGTCCATTTCGACTTTTTCTGTGTTTGTCGTAATGTTACTATTACTCTAGTTGTGAAAACTTTTGTTTTCTTTAATGATACATAATCCATATGGAAGGATTTTGATCTTCATCAAGAAATACTTCAGATTCTCTTCACTTTCAGTAAGCAAGATTGTGTCATTGACTATCACAGGTTGTTAATGAGTCTTCATCCCATCCTGATGCTTGCTTCTGAAGTTATTTCCTCAATGTATGCATTGACTAAATAGAGTGAAGTCCTACTTCCCTGACAAACATATGTCTTGATTTAAACTGTGCAGTATCCATCTGTTCTATTACAACTGGCTCCTGGATCATATACAATGAACTGTTCTGGACTTTCCATTTATTTCAATACAATCCATCATTTGCTCTGATCCATATGGTCAAATATTTTTACATAGGCCAATAAACTACCTATATGCTGTTCAGATATTCTCTGCTTTCAGCAACTATGCCTCTGATGACAGCAAGGACAGCACTTATTCCACATCTGGATCCAGCATTAATTTTGGAAATTCTCCAGAGGTATCCTGCTGCAACCATTTTTGCTTCATACTTAGCATACTTTTACTTGCATACAGTACTAATGATATTGTTCAATTATTTCTTAAGCCAGCTGAATCACAAACATGGATATTTTCCAAACTGTTGGCCTTACAGTTAGCTTCTAAATTTCTTGGCATAGAACAATGAATGCTTCCAGCATTGCATCCATTTATTGAAACATCTCATTAAGTATTCTGTTAATCCCTGAGCTTTGTATTAATATAAAAACAAATCACAAAACAAAGGAGTTTATTTGTCTCAAATGAGTATGCTTAAAATATAGCACGAATTTTCCAACTCAGATCTTTCTGGTGTGGTTTATATAGTATGCTATATATGTTTAGATGACAAGGTGTATGAGGATCAGATAGCTTGTAGTATTGGGTCTGGATCACCAAGGACTGAAAATAGTTAAACATGCATGATCAGCCGTGCCGTCCCAGGCAGATTCTCACCTTCAGGGGATCACTAAGGCAATACCAAACATTTTTCCAATAGGTAAGCAAGCTTCTATCCACCAGATTCCCTCTTTCTTCTTATTGACCCTTTGATTTATTTCTATATTGTGTGCCTAATGTTACAAATGAAATGATCTTAAGTCATTAATGTTCAATGCATCAAATCATTTTCTGAGATTGTCCAAATTCAGGTGAAATATGCTAAAGGTCATATCATGACTATTATAGAATTTTAAAAATCTTTATCAGCTTTCAGTTGACAATTTCAACATTTTCTCCATTTATCATGATGCTGTCTCCTTGTCCAGTTGTGAAGATTTGAGTTTTCTTTACACTGAGTTCTCATATACTCTGAAGGTTGCAATCCTTGATCTTCAACCTCAAGTCTTTCAAGTCCTCTACACTTTCAGCAATTAAGGTTGTGTGATTTGCACACTGAAGGTTGTTATAATACCTTCCTCCAGTTCTGATACCACTGAAAATCTTATGCACACAGACCTAATGATTAGAAGCAGAGCTTTGTTGGAGACAGTGTCAGAGGATGGACACTTCAGGAAATAGGACTGAGGAGGAGTTGAGCTTCCACAGGTTCAGGATCTTCATTTGCAGATGGGGATCTGATCCCCATTTCTGATGTTCACTTTCAAGATAAGCAGAAACAGCTGTAATAATCAGCTAATGCACCCCTTCTCTCCTGCCTCTCCCACCCTCTCCCCTGCTGTCAGTGCTGGAACCTCTTGGCCCCTCTCCCTCATGTAATTCCTTCCCCCAGGGGCTGTCTTTCCACACGGACCACCAGACAGGGCTGACGTCATTCTTTTCAACCAAGTGCGCAACTTCCAAGGGGCACACGTCGAGTGGTGAGGGAGGAAGGGGACACCCACCTCGCCAGTCAGATCAACCATAGCCTCAGATGTATATGAATGTTCAACACTGAATAAATAAGAGAAAATATTGATATATTAGAATTTTGGTGCTGGAGGATAATATTGAAAGTACCATGGACAACTAAAAGCACAAACCAGCATGTCTTGGAAAAAAAATACATCCAAGAATGGAGAGAGTAAGTCTTACTTATTTTGGACATAGTGTTGGAAGAGACTAGTTCCTGGAGAAGGACAAAATGTTTGGTAAAGTTAAAAGGCAGCAGAAATGAGGAAGACCTTTCTGGTGCTGTATTGACCCCATGATTTAAACAATATTCTTAATCATAAGGCCCAACTGTGAGGACCACTCATGACTGGGCAGTATTTAGGTCTATTGTAGATAAATTTCTATGGCTTGGAACCATCTGGATGCAACCAACAACAGCACCAAGTAAAACATGAAAGTTTAAAATATATATATTTAAATTGCTTCGTTTCATACCATTTTTTTCTTTAAAATTTTGTCACAATTTTAAATTAGCAGCACTCTTTCTGGAAGATTTCTTTTGTTGTAATGGTTTAGTTCAGTGGTTCTCAATTTTCCTAATGCCATGATCCTTTAATACATTTCCTCATGTTGTGGTGACCCCAACCACAAAATAATTTTTGTTACTACCTCATAACTGTATTTTTACTCCTGGTGACCCCTGTGAATGGGTATTTTGACCTCAAAAGGGTCACGGCCCACAGGTTGAGAACTGTTTAGATAGTATGTTGATGTTGCATTTGTTCTATGTGCCTTTGTAAAAGAGAATTTTAACTGCCCCCTCTTTTTTTTTTTCTTCTTCATTTCGCATTGAAGTTCGCCTGAAGCTTGAGGGAGAGGAGTGAAGGTGTCCAGAAATTTTTATTGCTGTTACAATCTTTTAAACTATGTCTTGGTGTCTTCTGGGAAACTCCTGTATGGGGATTTCCTGGGTTGTTCTGTGGTTTGACCCCTGCATATTTTTTGATGCAGTCTATGTGTGTGTGTGTGTGTGTGTGTGTGTGTGTGTGTGTGCATGTAACTTGCATTTGGGAGTTCACTTTATTTTTTATTTTTTGCGGGGGCATTACTGCCCTCTGGTGGTCATGGGAGCTACCCAGCACTTCTCCTGAGAAGAGCTGCCGCTGGATTTGAACTGCCAAGCCCGCAGCCGCAGTCCTGCACTCAACCACTTACATTGGGGCTCAGCCCGGGAATTCACTTTAGAAGGATCGATTGGCGACCTCTTTTGTGTTAATGCAGGAAAATAGTTAATGATAATGGCAAAGCACAGGTATCATGTTGGAGACAGTGTTAAGAAGATATGAAATATTTTTGCAAATCCAGCATAGCAAAAATTGTCTGAAACTATTCAAAATTTATGACATAATTGTGAAAATATTTTTTATGGAAAAACTAGTACAAGACTAATATCAAGGATATACAGATTAAAGATACAAACAGAGGTAAACTAGGTCCAGAGCCAGGTCCAGCAAAAATGCTCCAGCGTTAAAGCCAGTCGCTTTGATTCTGAGCATGATAAATAAGTAAGGGGAGGTCACAAAAACAAGCACTATGATGAGGTGTAGTTTTTTCCTTCTGCAGATCGTATCCCAAAGAAGCAAAAAGTGGTGACTTGAGTCATAGCCTCTAGTAAGCTAACAAAAGCTGAACTCCAACTCACATCCATCGAGTGATTTCTGACTCATCCCTGTGGGTTTCTGTGGTAGTTACATAATCTCGTCAATTTGAGAGGGTTCATAGTGAAGGGGTGGATTTAACCTGTCCATCAAGTGCAGCTTGTTGAGGTGGGCAGGAGATAATAGCCTGCTGGAGATGGGAAACAGGGACTCCCTGTGAGACATTCTGGTTGACAAGCTACATAGAGTTATGCAAGTGCCCTAGAGATGAAGGAGCCATGTGGAGGTCCCTGCCAGTGTTGATATGCTCAAACCACTGAATCCACAAGACATTTCACCCACCGGCTGCCTGTGATTTTCCTGCATTTGGCATTATTGCACGTGTTTCCTGAGTCTGAAGAGGTCTTTGTACAATAGTACAAAATATATGGGCTAATATATTGGACTTATAGACTTGATTTGGCCTTGGATGGGAAGTTTTCTCAATACTGAATTACTCTTTTATATAGTGCTCTTTCTTATATACATATGAGTGTCAATAAATTTGTTTCTCATGTCAACCCAGACTAACATAGTTTTTGACACTGTAAACCTTTATAAGAGTAGAAACCTCATCCTTCTCTCATAGCCCTTGGTAGTCTTGAATTGCTGACCTTAGGTTTAGCAATCTGATAGATAAACTACTATGACCACGGGACTACCATTTAGTAAGGTAAAAAGTGAAGAGAAATTCTACAGTCTAGCATAAAAAAGTATCCCCTCTAAAATAGGATTATTACCACAGGCATAGAAGCTAGGATTTATGATATTTAAGAAAAGGATTATGACTAGAAATACCATATTAAGTCATTTATTACATCTCATTGTTTTTTTGTGTGTTTCATTATAAATACTAAAAAATATATATTTACACAGGCAAAAATAAGTTATTATAATAGGAAAGATGCCTCTGTTTTCATGGAAACCTGAAAACTGGGGATCTTCTTTCTATGTTACCTTTCCCCTGCCTCTTCTGAAAGGACTATTTTTGGGGGAGCATCACTGCCCTCTAGTGGTGGGAGTAGGAGGCCCAGACTTTGCTCCTGTGGAGCTGCTGGTAGAATTGAATCTCCATCCCAGTGGGCCGCAGTCCCGCACACAACCACTATGCCACCGGGGCTCAGCCTGAAAGGATTTTAAAAGTTAATGTAAACAGGAAATTAAAAGATAAAAATAAAAAAAACACACTATATTTTCTACATAAGGTTTTTCAATCTGTGAGTATATCAGCTATTTAATTCAGGTGTTAAGAATTGAAGGCTGGGGATTTAACTACAATGCGGTCTTTTTTTTTTTTTTCATTCACTGAGAAGTATGTTGCTATGGAGGTTGATTCCAACTCTAGTGGACCAGAACGGACTGAAACACTGCTCAGTCCGGTGGCACCACCACAGACTTTGTTATGATTGAGCCCATTGTTGCAGCCACAGGGTCAGTCCAGCTCATTGGGGCCTTCCACTTTTTTTTGGATTATGCTCTACTTTGCCAGGAATAATGCTCTTTTCCAAAGACTGGTCCTTCCTGATAACATTTCCAATCTATGTGAAACAAAGTCTTCTCCAAGTTTCACCATGAATCTCCTGTTTGTTTTTCCTTCAGCTTTAGCAGGATTCATGTTAAATTGGTAGGCATTTTTTTTCAAACTGATGTCTTTCCTCAAAGGATATCATGTAATCATATCAAACCCATTGATGTGTTCATTTTGGTTCTGAACATGTTCGAAATCTATGCCTACTTTTTTGGTAACATGCAGTTTTAGGAAACCTTTGACGTCCTTTCAAATCCATTATCAATTAGAAGTTGATTGATAGATAATTGTGATTTCAGTGATATCTAGTTTTTCACTTAATTCAGACATGTTTCAGGAAAGACTAAGAGCATCATGTGTGTTAGAATAACTGCCAAAATGAAGGAAATACTTAATGGGGCAGATTAGCTCAATAACAGAAATAGTGGATGCAAATGTACTATCAGTCGTGAAAGGGTAACAAGATTGTTCTAGTATATACTTTTAGTCCACATGAGTTGGAATTTACTCTGTACACCCAACAGTAGATACAATCTGAAATGTGTTTTTACCCTATGAAAAAAGCTTTAAGAGATGCTTTAGATGCATGACCTTGCTAAATCCTCATGAAAAACCTGTAAGGTAGATGGTGGTGGTGGTTGGATGCCACAGAGTTGACCTTGACTGATAGTAGCGGGCTATTTGGTAGGCTAGCGACTGAAATAGGAGGATCAAGAGGTCACATAATAAGGCAGATGCAGAAGGCAGACCCAGGAAAAAACAAGTCAACTTTTCTGCAACATTCACTTCCATTGGAAGCAGGCAACATTGCTAGAAGAAATCTCATCATGAGGGGAATTAATGCATCTCAATTGTCAAAGCAATGAGACTCCTGGTTCTGTCAAGTGGACAAAACACTTTAACTACCACACATAACATATAGAAAAAACAGGAAGAGAAAAACAAATGTTAGATACTTTCAAAGTTTTAAACTTATGGATGAAAGGAGAGATACTCAGAGAGGAAACAGGCTGAAGATTCTGACTGCCTAATTTTTTGTTTTTTACTCTTTTTCCCCTCACAGGATTTGGCTTCTTGTGCCTTTCTGTGTCAGTCAGCAATCCATGCTGAAAGGTTTAGCAAATTTTAGTGAACTCATGTGGCACCTTTTTCAAAATATATCGGTGCATATAAAGGATATAATTTTTTGAGCACTAATTATTTGCCAGACACTATGTTGAGTACATTAAATGCAGTATAGCATTTAAGTACAACAAAACACCCTTGGTTTTGTGTCCTCTTGACATTTCTACTTGAAGAATCCAAAGAACAGAAAGCTGAAGCATTCCCCCCCCCCCCGACACACACAAAAAACAAGCGTGTCAGATTCAGCAAACATTAAGAATTCCTTGTCTTTTTATCACCAAGTTAATTTGCTTTCTCATTTCCCTTTCCTACCTAAAACTGATAAAATATTTTCTATTCTGAAATCCAACATTCCTCCTACACTTTAACTGCATTTGCAAATCTTTTCTCAACTACTTTAGAATGTACTCATTTAACACTTGCCCCTCATGAATTACTTCGCTAATATCAGGTAATTCCATTAGTACAGATTTAATCTCTAGTATCTTCTTTTTTCCTTTATAAGTCTTCCTTTACCCTTCCTTCCTTTACACTTTTTATTTACATTTCCTGATGATTGATATTGCAGAAATTTATAACGATTTGATGTAGACTTTTATATATGCCTGTTATATTATTCATGTAAAGAGTTTTTATCAGGGATCATCTCTTGTCACACACAATATGTACTTTGGAATGTTCATCTTTTAGATCAATATATAATTGAAAAGGGAATAGTCTGTTGTTTACAATGGAAAAAATATGTGTTTCAGGTTGTATCTCTTCACAAGACTCAGTCAACTTGTACGCTGAGCAAATGATCCAAGAATCTTGGCTATCAGAAAAGGAACACAGCAGCAGGATTTATAACAATTTGTGACATGCAGATGACACACACAGAGTCTCTTGATTGTGAGGAGGACTGGAAACACGTACTGATAAAGATCCAGGACTGCAACCTCTGGTATGGTTTAAAGGAAAAAAAAAAGCTTTCAGAATTGATATATTGCATTGGACGAATTTGTTGCACAAGAACCTTTTGAAGTGGTAACAAGCAAATATTTCACTTTGCTGATTAAGATGATAATGGTATTTCATTTGCCTGATACGTGTGCAAAACTGGACAATGAACAAAGACGGCTACAGAAAGATTACCACCTTTGAATCATGGTAGTGACAAAGAATATTGAATATAACATTGATGACCAGAAAATTGTGGGGTCCACAAAGAGTATTGAAAATACCATGGAGTGTCAAAAGAGCATACAAATCTGTCTTGGAAGAAATTCAGCCAAAATTCGCCTTAGAAGTAAGAGTAACAAAACTTCATCTCACATATTTTGGAAAAATGTATCAGGATAGACCTGGGAAAAGACAGCATGTTTGGTAAAGAAGAAAGCTATCAAAAAAGAGTATGACCTTTGACAAGAAGGACTGACATTGTAGCTTCAACAATGGCCTCAAACTTGAGAACCAGCACAGTCTCAGGATGAGTTTGAGGTAACTCAGTGAAACCTAACAAGCGCAGTCAGATGATTGAACAAAGGTAGCTTGGAAATAGTCTAGCCAGAATGCTCTTTTGTGTCAAAGTGGATATTAGAAGAGACTCTGAAACTTGCAATTTCTCCTCGAGTAGCTAAAGGAAATGGAAGGATAAAACCAAAGAGCTCAATAGAAATTTTCTAGGGACAACTCCAGAAGACAAAGCCTGATATTATACCAAAATGTGTAAAGACTTGGAATTAAAAAATCAAAAGGAAGAGCATCCTTGGCATATCTTCAACTGAAAGATATGAAAAATGAAGTTCGAACCTCCAGGGAAAATTGTGAAAGATTCTATAAGGAAAATATTTGAATGCTGCAGGTGAAAAGAACACCCAGAGTCACAGTGCTGAAATGAACTGGTTGACAGCTCGCCATTTCAGGAAGGAGTGTGTGAGCAAAAAACAATGGTGCTGAAGGAAGGTGTTCAAGCTGCATTGAAGGCATAAGGCAAAAACGAGGCTCCAGGAATTGATGAAATACCAGAAAGAATGTGTTAACAAGCTGTCAAAGTACAGGAATGGTTTCTGGTTTATGCCAGGAAATTCCCAAGGCACCTCCTTGGCCAACTAGTGGGAAGAGATCCATAGTTCACCCATTCTAAAGAAAGGTGACTCAATAATGTGATTAAACTGTAGAATGATATCCTTGATATACCATTCAAGTACAATATTGCTTAAGTTCATCCAACCACTACTGACAGGGAGCTGCCAAAAGTTCAGATTCTGAAGATGATATGGCACAAGAATATTATTGCTGATGTCATATGTGTCTTGGCCTACTGCAGATAATAATAGAAATATGTTCACTTGTGTCCTATTGTCTATGTCAAACATTCACCTGTGTGGGTCATAACAAACTATGGATAACCTTGAGAAAATTGGGAATTCTAGAGCACATCATTGTGCTTATGTAAATCTTGTGTGAGGCAGTTCTGTGAGCAGAACGAGGGAATACTGCATGGTTTACAATCAGGAAAGATGTACCTCCAGTTTATATCCTCTCACTATGTTCATGCAATTTGTACATAGAGTAAGTAATCAGAGAAACTGCACTATATGAAGTGGAATGTGACATCAAGATTGGGGAAGACTTGATAACCCTTAGAATATGGAGATGGCACAGTCTTGTTTGCTGCAAGGCAGAAGATCTTGAAGTACTTACTGATGAAGATCAAGGATTGCCACTTTCAGTATGATTTATGTCTCAATGTTAGAAAGACAAAATCTTCACAAATGGATCAATAGGCAACATCCTGATGAATGGAGAAAAAAATTGCAGCTGTAAAGGATCTAGTCTTGCTTAGACAGCCAATCAGTGCTTGCAGAAGCAGCAGCCAAGAGCGCCAAAGACTTGCTTTACGCAATTCTGCTGCACAGGACCTCTGAACTTGCTGAAAAGCGACCTTACATTGAAGACGCGGGTGGGTCTGACCCAAGCCCTTGTGTTGTCCAATGCTTCATATGCGTATGAAAATGGGACATTGAATAATGAAGGTGAGAAAAGTAGGGATGCATTTAAATTCTGGTGATGGAGAAGGATATTGAAACATTGAAAATGCCATGGTTTGCTCAACTGTCTTGGTTAAAGCACAGCCAGAGTACTTGCCTTAGATGCAAAGACAGGGAGACTTTATCTTACATAATTTGGACAATTTATCAGGAGATATCACTCCTTAATAACACCTCATGTTTCGTAAAAGTAGAGGTGCAGCGAAAAACAGGAAAGTCCTCAAAAAGATGGATTGGCACCAGGGCTGTAATAATGGGCTCAAGCATCAGAACAATTGTGAGGATGACCCAGGACCAGGCAGTATTTCATTCTGTTCTGTTGAGCATGAACTAGCTGTGGGTCAGAATTTACTGGATGGCTACTCACAGTGACACCAGTATTTTCCACTTGATACATTTTTAAAAGAAATTCCTGAAATCTAATCAAGATAATATTTCTCTTTTTTGTCCCTCTCTCCTGCTTTTTGTCTCCTCTAACTTGTTTTCATTTTTATCTGCTCCTCATGCTAATTTGTCTTAGAAAACTGTCCTCCTCGAATTTTAAGCATTTTTTCCCAAAATTATTTTAAGAGACAATTTTAAAGTTTGGCAAAACCCTGTTGAAGTTTTTTTTTTTTTTGGAAATGCATCAAGTATAGAGATTAATTTGAAGAGATTGACAATGCTTTACTCTGTGTGTCTTCTCTTTTGCTTTACATACTAGAATATTTTCTATTTTATTATTCTGTACAAATAATTATTAGTTTGCAAGGATGGGATCATTTGAAATAGGTAAGAAACATATCTACAACTCCAAAACTGCCAGATCACCTAAATCAAAATTCTGCAGTCACACATGAATTTATTTAATATATTCTTTCTCTTCTGTTTCTTCATAGATGGAGGAGTGGGTTAAGGGCAAACAGAGAAAACCTGCACAGCTTCCGGACTTCAGACATTAAAAGTTCTCAGTGCATGAATGTAAAAGTGTATGTGTGAAGAATACCAATGCGCTTTTCTCTTAATGAGCACTTTCCCACAACCATTTCTCTACTAGAATGCTACCCTGTCACCTGCAGAAAAACTCGAACCGATAAAACCTGTTTCCGCACCTAGATGAAGAATGAGAGCTTCTATCTGGAAAAAAGATACTGATTGAAGTGAATAAAACTCTGAAATTTTACAGGGAAGAGAATGTATCCCTTTTTGCTTGTAAAACAGCTTATTATTGTACATGTAGTAGACAGGTCAGTGCCAAAGTGTTGTTCTTGTCACAACAGGCCTGCAATGCAGAGGTGATTGCAGGAGTAATATGCCTCTGGGCATTCAAGTGAGGTCAGAACACTATGATCTCAAGAGTCCCTTCATTCTCCTCTCTGCTCATCCCACAAATAGTATATTGATGAAGATGGAGCATGAAGTGTGCATTATACCTTGAGTTGTGTCTCACGAAAATATGTGCTGTAAATGGTATGGTCAGAATTGTTTGATGACACACAGCAACTACATATCTTTAGAGGTAATTTCACTGAGTAATACAGATATCCATGTTACATTGATGAGGTCATATATGTGTTGGGTTGGTCTTCAATTGGTTCTTTAAACTAGTTCATTTTTTTTGACCCCTACTGAGAGTTTGCCTTTCTGCCCCAGATTTCTTGAATTAGAATCTACGTTTCAACAAACCTCAAGCTAATTCTTGTGATATATATATATATATATATATATATATATGAATTCCTTGTTAAAATCTATTTTTGAAAAATCCTTCAAATTCTTACTTCAACTTATTTTGGTGCCATTAGTCACAGTGATTTATAGGGATTTTAATTTTGTTTTCTGTTGACATCAACAAAAATAGAGCAAGCACAGATCTAGATAAAGAAGCATGTGACTACTATATGTAAGGAAGTATCCATCTTGTGGAAGGTGACTAGACTATTTCTTTTTATTTTCATTGCGTTAGTGGCTGCAACAATAAACTCAAACACAGTAATGACTGTGAAGATGGCACATATCTCTGAAGTTCTTTTAGGCTTTCTTGTACATTGCTGTCAGGAGAAAACTATATACTATGGATTTATAAACTACAATAAATATATAATAACAATGTGGGCTAAGGGTTCCACACAAAAATGAAACTGATAGGGTTAGGGGTAGGGTTAAAAATTTTAAAAAAAATTAAAAAATGAAGCTAAGTAATAAATGACAGATAAGGTAATCAGGAAACACCCTGCTTACTTCTAGAGAGTGTAATGGAGAGGGAAATGAACAGCACTGAAGAATGACAGTTAGTTAATCATCCTTAGTCTATAACAATAGTTCAGGTGACTTTATGCTGACTGAGACAAAGTTAATATTGTTTGGGGATGTATCTTCCCATCTTATCCAATATCCAACTTTCTCATGCATTTGAAGTGACTGAAAAGTACCCAGACAAACCAACCAAGATACCCAAACATGGGTCAGATGCACCTTGTACCTAAAAGTGAGGTCCTGGCTTTGCAGCAATTTACAGAGGTCTTTTGTAGGATGTCTAGCTAATGCAATGTGCAATTTGTCTGTTCTCTTCACTGCTGCTTCCAAGAGCAGTGATAGTGGAGCCAAGCAAGTTGAAATCCTCCACAACGTCCATCTTTTCTCCATTTATCTTGATGCTGACTGTAGTTTCAGTTGTGAAGACTTGTCTTTTCATTGAGTTGTCATCCATACGGAAGTCTACAACCTTCCATCTTCATCAGGAAGAGCTTCCACGCCTCCTCACTTTCAGCAAGGAAGGTTGTTATCATCTAAATATCATGGCTGGTTAAAAAGCCTTCCTTTAATCTTGATGCCACATTCTTCTTCATATAATTCAACATTTTGATTATTTCCTCAATTGTATCCCTAGGAGTCTTATAAAATAATAAATTTGATTACTGGCCCCTGAAGACTTTATCCAGTTGTTTTAGGTTTTTGGCATCATAGTGGGAGAATAATAGGGGTTTCTACTCCAATAAAAAGGTACAGTCTCAGAAACTCACAGGGGAAGTTCAATCCTGTCCACAGGGCCACAATCAGTGATCATGCACTGGATGGCAGTGAGTTTGCTTTTGGTTTTCAGAAGGTTCTTAATTGCTGTATGAGAGCTGGGATAATTAGGAACTCCTCCATCATAACAGATGTAGGTCTCTAAATATCCTATTTTGTATCTGTCTCAAAGCAAATGGAAACCTGTCATATTTCAAAGGTCTAAATATTCAGACAGTAGATGCAATGAAAAATAATGATAATTTTTTAATTATTGAAGGTTCATGGGAGAGGGGGAGAGGGAAGGGAGGGAAGTATAGGGAACTGATACTGGGGGTCTAAGTAGAAGGAGAATGTTTCGAGAATGATGATGGCAACAAATGTGCAAATGTGGTCTGCATACAATTGATGTATGTATTGATTGTGATAAGAGTTGTGGGAGCCCCCAATGAAATGATTGAATAAGAAAAAAGATCTAAATATTTAGTTCATAAATAGATCATTGTCATTCCATAGCCACCAATCCTCACCTAAACAGAAATAATTAACAATGAATATTGTGGTAGTAAGCCATATAAGTATACTGTTTTATTGAAATGTTCAATTTCATTGAATCAAATCTACCATGAAAATATAAATGTACTACAGAATATAAATTCACTCCTAAAGAAGTCAAGTCTTTTTTTGTTTTTTTTTTGGGGGGGTATCACTGTCCTCTGGTGGTCGTGGGCGCTACCCCAGGCTGCTTCTGAGAGCCTCCACTGGGTTTGAAATGCCAAGCCCGTGGCCTATAGTCCCGCACTCAACTGCTTAGGCCACTGGGGCTTAGCCCAGAAGTCAAGTCTTGTAAAGGTATTTTAACTTCAAAATCCTATGTGCCCAAATAGAGTGATATCATGTTGAGGTACTTGAGGACATGTTTGCAATGTCAATTCATGTGAGACTTTCCATATATTTACATATTAGAGCAGTGGTTCTCAACCTTCCTAATGCTGCGACCTTTTACTATGCTTCCTTGTATTGTTGTGACCCCCCACCATAAAATTATTTTTGTTGCTACCTCATAGCTGTAATTTTGCCCTGTTATAAATTGTAATGTAAAAGTCTGGTATGCAGGATGTGTTTTCATCATTTCATATAGAACATAATTAAAACATAGTGATTAATCCCAAAACATTATGTGATTTTTATTGTGACATACTTATTTCTACTTTCAAATAAATGAAATTGTGTTTGAAGCATGGCATAACATGGATAACAGTCTAATACTGCTGCTTTCAGTACGGTAGCTGCTTTCAACACAACGGCTGCTTTCTTTGTAATAGCTGCCCTCTCCACATGTGTGACTGGTCCCCATAAGTACATGTGGGCACCAACCCTGTCACGAATATCTGTATTTGTATGCGGTGTATGAGATGGGGTTGGTGCTTTTCTGCCATGACTCTGGGTATTCATATGTGGGTTTATCTGTTTGTGGGTAGGCCTGCCTGGAGACGGATACCGGAGTGCTGTTTCAATTCCTGATGGTTCTAGGCAATGTCTGTGAAAGGGTTGGTCCACCCCCAAAGGGGTCGCGATTCACAGTTTGAGAACAGCAGTATCAGATACTGTATTTGTATAACATTTTCTGAGCCCTGCACTTCATTCTATGTGGCAGTCATGTACTCGTGTCAATTTCATGACTGAGAGTCTAGGGGTGGAGACTAACTTGTCAATATGGAGATAGCCGATGAGTAGCCAATGAGGTGTCAGTGTGAGCATGGCCTTCTCCTGAGACTTCTGAGAAATCTCATGGTATTTCCCAATTGGAAAAGGGAGACTGGACTGAGTCTCTGAGAGACAGAGGTGAACTACTGACAAGATGAGATGTCAGCATGCTGATCAATCCTGGTTCCTGGAGAATGAAGGAGCCACAGAAGAAGCCACATGGGCTTGCCCTGATGAAGCCAGACCTCTGGGGTGGAGAAGCCATATAGAGAAACCCCTACCAGCACTGAGGTGCTCCCACTTCCAATGGATACTGCCAACGGACCCTGAACCCTGGAAATGAGGAGCCAAGGAGAGACCCCTGCCAGCACAGGGAAGCCTCTACTGCACGTGTTTCATGAGTCAGAAGGAGACTTTATAGACTGGTATCAGATATATGGGATAATATCAAACTTATGATTTTGGACTGGACTGGGTTGAGATGCTTTCTCAATGTTCCCTTCCTCTTGTATATAAACCTTTCCCATATATCCATATCTATGAACTTGTTTCTCTAGTCTACCTGGACTGACACATTCTATTTTCTAGAAGTTGACTCAAATCAAAATTATCCAAGACCCAGTCCCTTCCAGTTTTCCTTCTCCTATGTTAAGCATCCCTTCCCCCTTCTAAGTGTTTCAATAGTACTGTGTTCAGCTGAGTTGTCTACAGAATCAGAACTGGTGACCCTGACATGTGTATATATAGCAAAATATTTCTATCAAGAAATGGTTTGCACTATTGTAGAAATAGATAAGCCTCGTTCAATTCAAAGCAGATTTTTCCTCATGCATGGATGCTAATAAACAAGTAGTAGAACCAAGAGGCAGAGACAAAAAGATTACGGGTCCATGGATGCAGAAGCCTCAAGCTGGCAGAATAAATAAACCACTGGTAGTTCTCTGATGGCAGCCCAACAGGTGGTTGAGGAAGCAGGACATCATGCAGCTCAGGAAGAGGACAAAGATTAAAAGAGGGACTGGCTGTTCCGCTTCGTCTCTCTGTCTTACCCAAGAAGACTTGTACACCAAGGAGATACGATCAGGCTGACCCAACTGATAAGTTGGGCTTTGCCCCTGCACTTCTCCAGCAGGTCTTTGTTGACATAATCCCTAACCATCTCAAGACATTTTTAAAAATCATTTTATTGGGGACTCATCCACATCACAATCAATACATATAACACAAAGCACTTTTGTACATTTGTTGTCATCATCACTCTCAAAACATTTTCTTTCTACTGAAGCCCTTGGTATTAGCTCCTCATATTTCCCCTCCCTTCTGCTACTCCGGCCCCTGAACCCTTGATAATTTAGAAATTATTATTCTTTTGTCATGTCATACCCTGTCCAATGTCTCTCCTCACCGACTTTCCCATTGTCTCTACCCCAGGGAGGGGGTTATATATAGATCCTTGTAATTAGTTCCCCCTTTCTACTCCACCTTCTCTCCACCCACCTGGAAAGGCATTTATATTCATGCCCCATCATAATATTCGCATTATCTACTTTGGACACGTTTTCAGGAGAGAACCACTCATGATGGCAAAAGACATCATGCTTGCCAAAATACAGGGGCCGTGAAAGTAGTCAGCTCCTCAATGAGATGGATTGATACAGTGGCTGCAACAATAGACTCAAGCCAATGAACAGATTGTCAGAATGGTGCAAGGCCAGACGGGGTTTCCTTCTGTGGTGCATGGGATTGCTCTGGGTTGGAACTGGCTCAATGGTGCCTAAGAACAACAACTTGTCATGCATTTACTTCTGTCTAACATTTCCGCAATCTTGTGGCATTGCTGAAGCTGTTAGATGCCTTCAGATCAGTTCTGACTTCTAACCACTGTATGAGGCTGAGTTGTCTAGGAAAACAAAACCAATGACACATACGTATAAAAAAGAGCTGTATAACCAGAAGTAATTTTTTGGGGGAGAACTATTTCTTTTAATACAAGAGAAACAGTTTTGCTATGGGTAACATGCATTGGTTTAAAAAAATACATTTTTAGTATGCATCAGAAGTAATTTTTATATCAAGAAAATATCCCAGCTCAGTTCAATTCAAAGTCCTGTGTTCAATGTTGCCAGAACTCTCTTAAGAATCAAACAATTGTAGGTGGATAAAACAGAAATTTGAAGCTAAAGCAGGCTGATGGGTGCAGAGTTATGGGGATCAAAGATCAGCGGAAACATGACAAAGCAAAGATACCTCTGAGTTGAGTCCCTGAGTCCAAGACCCTCATGGGACTTCCCCTGGAAGCAGACACAGAAGGGTTAAGGTGAATTGTGAAATAGAGGCAGTCTCACTTTGTCTCATAGAAAAGCCACACCTTCAAGAAACCATCCTCAGGCTTTGATCTGAGGATCAAATATGTTGGATTCCACCCCTACACTTTTATATCCATTCAAGTCAACATAAAATCTAAGAACTACAGCTACCTAGTACACAATAAACTAAAACTCATCTTGCTCTTGCACAATCCTGACAATTGTTACGTTGACACCATTGCTGCACAAGCATGTTGCTTGTTACCTTCCTCTTATTTTCTTATTTGATGGCCATTTACTTTACTAAGCATGATGGCCTTTTTCTGAAAGTGGTTTCTCCTGATTCCATATGTAAGGTATGTGAGACACAGTCTTGCCATCCTTGTTGCTAAGCACCACTCCAGCAATACTGCTTCTGCAGCAGATACTTTTTGTTCTTATGACTTGTTGGTGGCCATCAAGTTGGTCTTGATTTAAAGCAGCCCTCTGCCCAGAGTGAAACAATGTCCCATCCTGCCATCCTCACAGCTGGTCCTGGCTTGATCCCACTGTGGCAGTCACTGTGTCAGTCCATCTCCTTGAGGGTCTTCCCTGCAGGGTCCACTTTCCCCCTGCACCTCCACTTTATGAAGCATGATGTTCTTCTCCAAGGACTGGTCTTTCCTGACAATATCTTCAACATATGTCATATGAAGTCTTGTCATTCTTGCCTCTAAGGGGCATTCTTATAGTAGTCTATGAAAATACCATAGCTTCAGTCAAATATACCTTATGCCTCAAGATGACATCGTTGTTCTTTAACACTTTAAAAAAGTCTTATGCAATCTGTTTTGCCCAAATGTAATATACCATTTGATTTTTTTGACTGCTGTTTTCATGTGTGTTTTCATTTCAATTGTGGATGCAATTAAAATGGCATCCCTGGCAACTCTTACCCATGGAATCATGCAAAAAAGGGTGTATGGAACTTTTATGAAGGGATAATTCAGTTTTGCCATTCGGAAAAGTGTAAAATGAGTCATCTCAGAAGCAGAGTTAGAATTTCACTATAATTCAAAAAAATTGTAACCAGCAAATTGTCCTTTGGATATTGATATCCCAGTGTACTGACCCTCCTACGTTCAGGAGAAAGAGCTGTGGCACCAGTGAATCCGCAGAACACAGGGGAACCAGGATCATGATAGAGACAATTGGATTTCTCAATCCCTGGTGCTTGAACCGAGTCTTTTGGCAGAAGACTTGTTTACAGAAAAAAAAGTCTCTGGGATGTTTGAGAAACTAGGTTTGTGGAGCCACAGAATTAGAGCTGAATGGATTTGGACTGAGGCTTCTCTAGAGTGAATATCCTTTGGGCATCTTTCAGCACTTGTTAAAGTATGCTTGAGCAGGGTGGAGGGCAAATGGCTGCATGGCTGGGAATCTCAAGGACAGGCAGAGAAACGTCATTGTGAACATCTGAGAAGAGGCTTTGCTGATCGAAGAGGCTTTATCCTGAGGAATTCTGATCGTAGATTGTAATCTGTTAATTTATTGAATAAACCCCACAAGTGTGGGTTTTGCCTGTGAATTCTGTGTGGCCATTGCAGTAAATTACTAAACACAGCAAGAAGTAAAAAGACCAATGGGAGGCACAGTTGTATTAGAATTGGTAAAGAGGGTTGGATTGGGGATATGATTAAC
This sequence comes from Nesogale talazaci, assembly GCA_004026705.1. Taxonomy (NCBI): domain Eukaryota; kingdom Metazoa; phylum Chordata; class Mammalia; order Afrosoricida; family Tenrecidae; genus Nesogale; species Nesogale talazaci. Next base: position 23,547 of record PVJH01013505.1, on the reverse strand, counting down.
CTATGCTCCACAGGAATTGGCCTTTGGCTGCTTTTGAATTTGCTTTTCTTCTGCTCTGTGAAGTCAGCCCGCCACGCTAGTTTTACACTTAGAATGAGTTTGAGGTGAAGCAAAGGCAACTAAAAACACCTTTTCTTAAACTTCTTTTCTTTTACCTAACTCAAATAAAGAAATCTAAAGTTTTATTCTATCTGTACATCCCTCGTATTGCTGTCAGTCATGCAAAACTGATGTGGTTATTCTATTTCTATTAAGATAACATGTGTTTAAGCAACTCCAAATGATAACAAAAAAGAATGACAAAGACGTTAGCTGGAGGATTCATAATTGGTATAAATATAGAATGCACATTCTCATAGTTTTGACAAATTTTATCTCTGTTTTTCACATATCTTTTGAATTGACTTGGAATACAGAGAAAAATGGAAAACAAGTTTGGGGAGTTGATTTTATTTCCATTAGTCTGTCAAACAAAATGAGATTTGCAGTAGGATGGGACACTCATTTATTAAAACCCTTATGTAGTCTGAAAGTTTTACTTCCTCACCATTTTATTTGGAATACTACATTGCAGGAAGACCTTTTATTTAAGTAAATGATTTTGAAACCCATGGCTTTAAAGTCCTCCAATCAGTGTCAGCTGTCTGAAGCGCATAAAAGCTTCCCCGACAAACAAATGCTTAAAAAATGACATTCAAAATATTTCCAGGTGTTAAGGATTGGATTTGTTCCTTCAAAGACTTTTATCAAAATTCCAACCACCTATAACAGTGGATGTAATAATTGGGAGGAATAAGACTTTCTTTTCACGTTAACTTTCTTATTTTGTTTTTATTTGTTTGGGCATCACTGCTCTCCGGTGGTGGGAGTAGGAGGCCCAGCTCCACTGCTCGAATTGAACCTCTGTCCCAGTGGGCCGCAGTCCCGCGCACAACCACTATGCCACCAGGGTTCAGCCCCTCTTATTTTGTTTTTATGTTAGATCAATTAAGTAAGGGGGGGTTCTAAATTGGATAATTTCTTAGTTTAAAAACACCAGACGAGACACAGACACAAATACAAACATATACACAGGGAAGGTAGCTACCATGTGAGGATCATTCACAAGTTAAGGTACTCGGGGATATTGAGGACAACCTACAAGGACTTAGACAGTTGAGAGCCTGGTTTAGACTTTTACTTGACAGAACTATGAGAACATAACTTTCTGGCCTTTACAACTGCTCATGGCATTCATATATACCTAGAAATATATAATTTTATTTTATGGAGAATGTGGACATATATCTGTGAACATATCTCTGTCAAGGGTATTTCCTTCTAAGTGATGACTCCTTAGACTGCTAACCTCAAGGTCAGAAGTTCGACACTGCCAGCTCTTACTTTGAAGAAGGACTTGACTTTGCACTCCCATGAAGAGGTATAGTTTCAGAAGCCCACAGGGGAAGCTTTACACAGTCCTACAGGATCTTCATGAGTCAGAATTGACTGGATGGCAGGGAGAGTTCCAGAGGCACTCCTTTTCAAAATAAAGCAGTCTTCCTTCTCTGGTTGTTGCAGCCATTCATTCATCTCCAGTTTTACTTCTAAGGCATATTAGCAAGATCCTCATATTGCCTGTGTTCTCCTCCGCCTCTGGTTTCCAATTATTTGTGCACCAAGTAAATATGCTGTTGGAGATGCTGGAATATAAGTCATGTGAAAAAAAAAACAAGAAAAAGATTTCATCCATCAATCAAGTTTTTTGACTATAAAAAACTGGCATGGTCTATGTGCTCATTGCAATTGAGAAATAATAGCTACATGAATAAAAATGAGTACAAGGAAGAAGAAAATTTTCTAAAATTGGTTGTGGTAATGGCTTATAACTTCTTAATATGATTTAACTATTGAATTGTATGCTAGATGGATGAAGTGCCAATAAAACTATTTTTAAAAAACAAACAAACAAAAACCCCAAACTGACATGTCTTCATGGGCCTTTCTCATATCTTTCTTTTCTAGAATCTTTGCCTTCTAGAGCTGCTGTCATAGGAATACCACAAGTGATGAGCAGAACTTTCCTTTTTCAGAGTTTAAGAGACTGAGAGTAGGAATGGCGGGCACTGCCTCTAAGGGAGGTGTTCTTTCAGTCAGCTCCCCGGGGAAGTCCTTTTTTCTTTCCAGATTCTGTTCTTTGCTTGGTTCAAGAGTAATTATATTGTAGTATGGCATCTATTTTCCACCTACTCTTACTTTTTTTTTTGGGGGGGGGGTGCATCACTGCTCTCCGGTGGTGGGAGTAGGATGCCCAGATCCACTGCTGGAATTGAACCTCCGTCCCAGTGGGCCGCAGTCCCGCGCACAACCACTGCACCACAGCGGCTCAGCCTACTCTTACTTTTGTAATCAAAAGTGCTTGTCAAAGTACACCACATCAAATACTGATATGCCTTCATTTGCATAGCAATAAAGTTGAGTCCAAAATGTAATTACACTCACAATACAGGAATTTGGGATGACAACTAAACTTTTGGTGGGACACAATTCCATTCATAATACTAGTAACTGCCATCATGATTTTTTGTCCTGAAACAGTGGCCTTAGCTGCTGTTTTAGGTTGAAATACAAGGACTGAAACACAAACTTTTAGAATTAAAAAATCATGATGCACTCATTCAGTTTAACAACCTTTCAGTCATAATTCATTTACATGGATGACAGATTTTTATGTTCTCCATTTATTGTATTGGTTTCTGTCAGGGCTTCTCAAAGAAACCTAAACCACTGAGCAAGCCACAATCTTCTTTACTGCAGAGCAATATATATATTTAATATCCGAAATATAATAAGTTGGGCTTGACTTTAGGGCTAGCATGTGTAGCCCAATGAAAATTAAACCATTGGTAGTATCTGCCAAAGGTCAACTTTAGTGACATGACTTAGTGCCCAGGATGGCAAAGATTAAGGACAAAAGATGATGGGACAAAGCACAAGTCATCTCCCATTCAAACCACATTTGATTTAGCCCCTATGATTTGTTGTGCATTCTGGGAAATCTAAGACTTAGAAAGCAAAGCAAAGAAAAATATTTCTAACTTCAGAAAATGATAGGCTTTGTGGGGAGATGAGAAAAAATTCACCAGACATAAAAATAGCATAAGTGCTTAATTATGAGGTATGGTCTTGTCATTTAAAGGTATTTGCATGAGTGAGGTATAGGAGTAAAGAGGTTTGAACAAATAAGCAATACTCACAACAATGCAAATTTACTAGAAGAATCAGACATGCAGTCATCAATTTACTTGCAAAAATTTAGACATTGTTGCACGAAGAATATAAAAAGGTCACTGAATTGTTTGAATTATTTTAGAAGTTGGGTTAGAGTTTATGGTGTACATCTCTAGTTCAAGTTTATCTTCAAATAATGCTATGAACTTAATAAGTAAGCTATTATACGTTATGTCTCCAATCCCCTTTCCCATATCTTGTGCTAATTTTTTTGTGTATTAATTTTCCATCTGCTAAAACTAAAGTCAAAACCCATAGACTCAAAACAATTCTGATTCATATTAAACCTATTGGAAAAAAGTAGAACTTCCCTATAGTGCTTCAGGACTGATCTTTCTAAAAGCAAAATACACCTTTTTTCCTCACTGTGACTGAGAATGACTGATGGATCCACCTGCCAATCTTTCAGGCTAGCAGTCTAAGACTTAACCCATGGCCTTTACTAAAAGGAGCTCTGTATGTGTGTGTGTGTGTGCAGCGGGCAAGTGTGTAACTGCTAAAAGTATGGGCCCATAAGTTGCTCTAGAGCAGCTGTTCTCAACCTGTGGGTCACGACCTCTTTGGGCGTCGAGGGGCCCTTTCACAGGTGTCCCCCGATTCATAACAGTAGCGGAATGACAGTGATGAAGTAGCAATGAAAATTATGTTGTGGTTGCGCGGGTATAACCCAAACATGAGGACCTGTGTGAAAGGGTGGAGGTGTCAGCAAGTTTGAGACCCACTGCACTAGAGGGAAAAAGAGGAGGCTGCATGCTGCAGCCAACATTGGCAGCTGAGAATCCCCGTGGATCTCGTCTAAGAGGCCCTAACTTGTCACATGAAACAAAATGGACTAGAGAGTGGGGCGTGTAAGGACCGTCAGTTATCTTTCAATGCAGTTCAAAACAAGCTTGTATATCTTTATCGGCCTGTTTCTAGGTTCTTAGGTCTTATAGCCCCTCTGGGGTAGGGTATTGTATGTTGGGTGGTGCCCCACAAGCTCAGCAATTTGAAACCACCAGCTGTTCTGCTGGAGAAAGGTGAGGCTCTCTACTCCGGTGGCGAGTGACAGGTTTGGAACCCCCCAGGCATCGTTTTCTCCTGTTCTACAAGCTTAGTTTGAGTAGGATTCAACTCTCTGGTGGTGAGATAGAGTGAAACCCACATGCTTCATTTCACACTGTCATCTAGGGTTGTTATCAGTCGGAATTAACTCCATGGCAGAGAGAGAAACTTAACCTAAAGGTTGCCTGTTCAAGTCTACTGTGTGGGGCACTCTGGAAGAGAGGTCTGGTGATCTGATTTTGTAAAGAGTACAGTCTAGAAATTTCTGCAGGTCAGTTCTAGTCTGTGACATAGGGAGTTAACGGGAGTCAGAATTGACTTAGCAGCAGTTTGTCTTTTTATTTATTTTTTGGTGCTTAACTCTCTCTCTGTTTTTAAATCTGAAGTTCTTTCTACTACCATATAGTTCCACCTGAAAGTATTCTATTAACTCTTCTTCTTCACCAGATTCAGGCAGTAGACAAAGTTAAGGTGAGTTTGAAAGTCTAGAAAAGCAAGCGGAGAACCGACGAAACACCTTTCCTGAGGTTGCAGTGGAGAATGACACCAAGATGATAGGTTGGATTGCATACATTCCCTTGTACAGAAGAAGACGACTGATCTAAGCAGAAGGGAAGAAGGTTTGTCTCAAAGCACCTACATGTGCCTGAGGGGTATAATGCCGAAGTCATTCTCCCTGAATGTCATTGGTTTTCTTGATGAAGTAAATGGCAAGGTAATTTAATTGGTAAAGATTTAGACCAAACCCTGGGTCCGTGAGAGAATTCATGATCAGAGATGAGGGTACATTGGGGGAAATAGAAATCCATAGTGACAGTTAAGTAGCAAATGATAAAAGGGTGTTATACATGGGAAAGCACCAGTAAGTTTTCATTCTGGAGGATAGCACTGATCACATTGTGGAAAGTGGACTATAGAGAGATTAAGTTAGAAGTAAGAACTACTGTTCTCCAACTGTTCCCGTTATTATTGCTGCACAGCCAATTTTCCCCCAACACGACAGCTTAAAATTACCGTGCTCATCTGTTTGTGGATTGTACCAGTCAAAGCTGCTGAAAAGGTACAACAGAGAAGGTTCATATCTCTTCCATGGCATCTGAGGTTTAGGGTTGAGGATTATCATTAAGGTAGTGATATCAGCGATGGGGAAACAGCTTGGACTGAATGAAGTAATTGATAAAAATTGATTGCATTATCTAACCACCCTCCCGCGCCCTTTCCAGGAACTGTCACAAGATACACATGTCTGGTCAGACATACTGATTAACTCTCTATGCCTCAGTCGGGATTTCTGTTGGTACAATGGTCAAGCATTTGGCTGCTTACCAAAAGGACACCAGTTCTCCCTCACCAGTTACAGTGTTGGCAACTACGGAACGGTTCTCAGTTTGTTGTGTGTGGGGGTCTCCATGAGTCCCACCATGACATACAACCACGGCAAGCCTCATTACGTCCATTTGTCTTTGTAAAAAAGTTTTACAGCATATATTCATTCATCGTCTACAACATTGTAATTGTAGCTGTTTATGGGGGAAAGGGGATTTATGGTCTCTTCACTGGGGATTCACAGAACTGGTAAGCAATAAGGGCTAAAGTACTTGGGAGGGGAAATGTTATATGCAAAGGCTCCTTTTACAAATGGAATGCAATGACAACATACACAAACCAGTGCAAAATAGGAGAACAAATTGACTTTTTGAAGAGATCACTCACACACTGAGGGGCAGGCAAAGTGTCTAGTTGAAATGGGTACGAGCTTAGAATAAAGCCAAACTCAACTTCGTCCTTGGGCCTTTGTCCTGTTTCATTTCCAGCTGGGCAAAGGGAGCTTCTTTGTGCTCTTTATGCAGCCAAGTGTCTTGGCGTGGTCTGTTTCTTAGTGGCTAAAAACATTGATAAATACATCTTTCCATTTATAGCCATACATAAATACATTAATAAACCGACTTTCAGTTTGCTGATCTTCCTAATGAAAAGGAAGCATGACTGATGGAGCCTGGCTTTCAGAAGTCAGGATCTCTGCTAGCTCTTGCTGTGCTTATCACCTTGGTAGTCATGCCTTTTTTGCATCTGTTTTGTTGTCTACAATAAAAGAATAAGCCAAAAGCCAGGATGATTTGCAACAATACAAAACGCTTGCACACTTATTCAAAAGACTTGCCAACTCAGGTGAAGCCAAGGAATTTGCACCCGTTGAAAAGAGAATTCAGAGCCCGAGTTGAGATGTAGCCAATGAAAAGGCTGGTCGTAAAAGTCAGGAGGGAAACCTTTCTTATAAAGATTTACACATGCATCTCTCATGCGGTGGCAAATCTCTAAATGTTCACATACTGATGACAGGATTAGCTTTCTTATTTTGTAGGCAAATAATCAATGCTCCACCCCAAAATGTCTTCAAAAGGAATTCACCAAAAGTGGAATGTATAGAGTCATAAATGCAAAATTTAGAACTTAGGGCAGTTGCTGAGTATTCTCAAGTTAATGAAAATAATTGCTTTGTTTGCTGATTGTAAAGCTAATATTTCTAGGAGTTTTCAAATTTGGCATTCTGCTTTGGTAACTGAAAAGAGTTTTTTTTAATCCTCTTCCAATATGAAAATTTAAAAAAAGTTTATGTTGAGTATTGAATTATGCAGATGCATATGAGCGGCCATTGATCTGTGGCTCAAAACTACCTTTCAAGGTAAAACTTCTCCATAGTATTCACTAAATATCTCCATTTTAACACTGAAATTTTTACTTTTTAACTTTAACTGATTAAAAATACTGATGTCTATATAGGTTCCAAAGAGCCAATTGAAAATGAGATATAAGAATATTGGAAAGGGGCTGGCTTATAGACTATGTGATCTTGGTAAAATTACTTAATTTTTACTTAATTTTGCTAGTTGCAAGATGAAGATAATCATGCTTCCTACCTCATGAATCTCCTAACATTGTTAACAGATATATGTTTACTTGTCAGTTGATAGTTATAATGTACACAGAACCATAGTAACCTACTCTCTTTAAAAAAAGTAACTCAGTAAGTTATTCTGTGTTTCATAAGCCCCACACCTGAAAGACATCCATACTTGTGCTCACTCCAAAAAAGATGATCAAACAGAATACAGAAATAATGTCAACAATATCATCAATACAATGTGCAAGTAAAAGTTTACTGAAAGTCATTAAAAGACAGATGTAGTAATAAATTGACAAAGAGCTGCTAGAAATTGAAACCAGACTCAGAACAGGACAAGAAATCAAGGGTCACATGGCTGATGCATAGTGAATCTTTGCTGACAGGAGAGAAGACCAGAAAGATGGTCACTGTATGGATTAAAACAAGCTGTGCATAATACTGAGAAGAAAGGACATATAGTTGGACTCATGTGACACTTGGAAAAGAACCAGTCTTTTGAAAAGTTCATAGAGACACTTCATTCTGTAAATTCAGGAAAGGTGTGGTTCAGGTTTTATACTTTCACCATGCTTGTTTATCCTGACAGCTGATAGAATCATCGGAGAAGCTGAAATAAATGGAGAAGAATGTGTCATAAGGATTGGAGGAGGCTTATAAACACCCTGTAGCTTCCTCCTTGCCCCAATCATGATCCCAATTCTACCTTACAAATCCATCTAGACCAGAGAATGTACACTGGTACAGATAGAAACCAGAAACATGGGAAAACCAGGGCAGGACCAGTGGTGAGAGTGATGATACTGGGAGGGTGGAGGGAAAGTGGGGTATTGATTACAAGACTCTACACATAACCTCCTACCTGAGGAATGGTCAATAGAAAAGTGGGTGAGGGGAGACATCAGTCAGTATAATACATGGAAAAATAATGATTTATAACTTAACAGTGGGGAAGGAGGGAGGAGAAAAATGAGGAGCTGATGCCAGGGGATCAAGTCGAAAGCAAGTGTTTGAGAATTATGAGGACAACAAATGTACAAAAGTACTTGACACAATAGATATAAGTCTGGAATGTTAAAAGAGTTGTATAAGTTGCCAATAAAATCATTTAAAACAACAACAACCAGAACAAAAACAACCTGTAATATGCAGATCCCACAAACTTACTTGCAGAAAGTGAGCAGTACTTGCTGATAAAGACCAAGGAATGAAGCCTTAAATATGGATTACGACTCAACCTAGGGACAACTCAAATCTTTATAACAGGAATGATACACTAAAAACAGAACAAAAGCAAACCAGCAAACTCATTGCCGTTGATTCCAGGCGACTCATGTGGTCCCATAGAACATGGTAGACATGGCCCTATGAGTTTCAGAAATTACAACTTGCAGAGGAGACAGCTGCGGTACACTGAGGACTGGGAAGAGAGTGTGTGCAGACACAGTCTGTCTGCTCATGATTAAAGAAGTCAGGTTTCTGGGTGGAGGGAGGTCTCCATATTCGTGAGTCAGAGAAGAGTCCCAGTTACATTCTCTTATTTAAAAATCGCCTCCACACTATCCTCTGATTAGAGTGCTACCTTAAAGATACTTCTTACGAGCACACTGCTGACAACAGTTTTATCTGTAGGAGCAGATGTATTTCTATTGCTCCTCCTCAGAGTACAGTCACTTCTCTCTATCTGCCTCCAAGCCTGGTGTTAGGTTACTCCTCCAATGAACTCAAGAACATCTCCGTTAGGACACTGCCCACATTGTTATGTATGTGATTGTCTGTGGAGAAGGGGCTTGCATGCCCCCAGACTATATAAGTTGGCAAAAGAATACTGTCTCTTGCTCCCTTCCATACCTGACTTCATGAAGGTCAGCACCCCAAACAATTGCTCAGTCTTTTTATTTGTTCCCTTCAATGATACAACTTTCCCTTAGGAATCATCCAATTGTGGACCGACTCAAACAGAAACCTGTGGATTCAAACTGCTGATTTTGCCCGCAGTTGTAGCTGCCCTGATGGCAATGAGCAACACACACATGTATGTATCTGTATATCTATTTTTCTATTAAATAGATATTTATATGTTTCATATTATAAGTATATTATAATATATTCATATATATAAAAGTTCTTAGAAAATGCCATTATCTTTCAATTCTATTGTTACCTAACCTTTGACGCATGTGTGTGCATATATGTGTGTGTGTTGATTGTCACAGTGGCTGTAACAATGGGTTCTGTCATGTGCACCATTGTGACAAGGACACAGGACTGGGTGATGTTTCGTTATGCTGTGCATAAGGTCTCTTTGGATCAGAATCCACTCAATGGCACCTATCAACAACCACCCTTGGGTGATGCCAAGGGTAAGCATGTGTCTTCGGATGAAAACTCAGCAGTTTTAACTCTTCAGCTCCTCTGGCTAAAAGCACTGGGCATCAGCATCTATAAATTTGCAGCCTATAAAGTCCTACTCTGTTTTAGAAGGTCACTATGTGTCAAATCCAAAGATAGGACAAAACAAACAGCTAGCACAAGGAACTCATGCATATATATTATAAATCTAATCCTGGTGCTTGCTGTATTTGTTAACACCTTATACTCATTCTTTCAGATCTAATAGAACGCTATTTTATCACTCTTTCTAGTGTCCTCTGAACTTTATCCTTGAATTTTCCTTCAAATCTGAAATTAAGTACATATTGCATAATATTGTCTTGAGTTACCCATTGGTTTATCTTCAAAAGTGGTGAGTTACATGTCTTAGAATCCAAGTAACTGGACCAAATGGTGTTGAAACATATTGTGGCTAATATAATGTGGTAGCAAATATAACAAGAAAGTGCATTCACTCTTTTTAAAAAATTTTGTAAAATTTATTTTATTGGGCATCACTGCCCTCTGGTGGGAGTAGGAGGCCCAGCCTTGCTCCTGGAGAGCTGCTGCTGGATTTGAACCGCCAACCCAGTGGGCCGCAGTCCCATACTAAACCACTATGCCACTGGGGATCAGCCCCGTATTCACTCTTTTTAAAAACAAAATTAAGGACATTGGTGGCCTTGAGGAGTTTAATAATATAATGTATGAAATGAGACTGAATGAGGTGAATTAATGGGAAAAAAAGTGGGGAGTAAGAAATCCGAGGAGCTAGTAGATATAAATAATTTTGAGATTTTCTTATTGAAGTCCTGAAGATAATTCCAGAGTACTTAAAAGATCCAATAGCCTAAGGATTTGCTCATGCTGTTGCTAAGATAGGAAGACAGTCACAATGCTGTGCTTTTCAGAGTAATTCAGTAGAGATGGAAGAATGATGATGCCGTAGGGAAAAAAATCAATATAATTATAGGAGGGAATTGGATACAGTGCACATGATTAAAACTTGTCCTTGGAGAGAAACAAAAGACGCCATCCATTGAGGATAGCGGGTGAGCAGAATATATAAGTATTGATGGTTAGACAGAGCTAATGAAAGAATGATGAAGTAGTAACTTCTTTTGCTTGTACTTTTTAAGGAAAATAAGATACAATGTCAATCCCTGAGATTCATTTAGGAGAATGGTCACTGGGGATAGGAACTGAGAGTACAAGATACACATGTGAGACTTTGGAAAGGGAAACAGTGAATTGATTTGAGGAAGAATTATGACTTCCAGACAAGACAATATACTTTTTAATGTTTTGCAATTGTTAAATAAAAGTTTCATGGGATTTTTTGTTTCTGTCTTGCTTTGTTTGCCATCACCTTCAATTGTGCAGGTTTAGTATGGTAACTGAATGGTTGAGCTAGCCAGGGATTGAGTCTTCCTATTGACCAAGTGGAAAAACTAAGGTATATCAAGGATTCACATGTGAAAATGAAATAGAATACTCTTTCCTCTCTTTGGTGATTTTACTCAATATCCAGACCTGAAATATCACTCTTATTCAGACAGTTTCAAAATCTTGACAACATTTTAATTTATTATCAGATTCAAGTATCCAATTTTGCTTTTCTATCTAAAATAAATAAATTAAATATGCACGTCACACATAAGATGTCCTCAATTGACATCTATATGTTCTTTCTAAAACTACTTTCCCTTTCAATCTTGCTCATTTTGATAAATGATAAGCTTAATTTTCTCTGCTCAACATAAAACTACAGCAGCAGAATTAAGTACTCTCTTTTATATCAAATTCTCTTCAGATGCAATTTTTTTTACCTCTTTCCTCAAAATAGATCAGAACCTGACCAGACCTCAGCTTCTTTACTTCTGTGTCCAGTCCATGTGACCATTCTTCTTTCATCTGCATTTCTTCTCTATGTTGCTAATGTCTAATCTCTAACACTATGACAAAGATGGATCTTTAAAAAATAAATTGCATCATTCTATTATTCTCCTCAAAATATGTCAATGGTTTCTCATGTAACTCAGAAAAATAGTAATGACCAAAGACCATATGGGTTATGGAATGACATCCAGGGCCTAATACAACAAGTAAGTGAAAGCCAAAAAGAATACATGATAACGCGAAAGAACTTAGAAGAAAATGTCAAAGGGTGGCTTGAGACAACGAAGTAAACTATTGTAATAAAATGTCCTGAGAGCAGGAGTTTGGAAAATCAATAGAGAAGAACTTGCTCAGCATTTTTAAAATGAACTGAAGGAGACATTGAAACCTTGAGTTTCAGTGTAGAAGAAATCCAGGGTAAATATTTAAACAATACAGAAATTATCAAAGGAAGACGGAAGAAATACATAGGATCACTGTACCAAAAAGAATCGGTTTATGTAGACATATTCCAGCCAAAAATGTTTGCTAAAGAACAGATGAATTTTTTTTATCACAAATGGAAAATATTCAAATTGTACTGAAGGCATTTGTGAGAAAGGAACAAAAACAAAGACTCACGGTCATCAAGATGAGTGTGGCTTATAGTGAGCCTAGAGGACAGGGGAGAACTATGCCTGTGGGTTTCCAAGACTGGCACTATATATGGCAGTAGAAACCCTCATCTCTCTCCCTGAAGCAGCTGGTAATTTCAAACTTCTAAGAGTGGGAGCAACCAAAATGTCACCCTCTTCAGCACCAGGGCTCCATGGTAAAAAAAGAGGCCCAGAAATTGACAACACACCAACTGAATATTTCAGCACATGTATGCAATGCTAGGTACATTCAGTCATTTGTGACAAGATATTTGGAAGATGACTACATGAGCAACAAACTGAGAGACCCATATTGGTGTTTATTCCAAATGAAGATGATATAATAGAATATATAGATTATCAAGTAATATAATTAACATCACTCATAATACAACTATGCTGAAGATAATTCACAATGGTTGTAATAGTACAGTGCAGAAAACTTCCAGAATTTCAAGCCAGACTCTGAAGAACATTTGCTGAAGTCCTATAACTGCTGATGTCAGATGAATCTGAAGAGAGAGACTATCAGAAATATGTTTGCCTATACTATTTGCTGTACAAACTATTTGTCTATGTTGGTTGCAAAAAGCAATAATAGAAACCCCAGAGAAAAATGTGAAGTTCAGAATATTTAATTGTGCTTACATTTTGTGTTTTGCATGGCTTGCTTCCCCAACTTCATGAAATCTGTACTAAAATACTGTTTTATTAGGGAGGTGGAATCTACTCAAATTGCTTTACCTAAGTAAGTACAGGATGCCTTTCTCCATTGGCCCTCCTTAGATGCCTTCTCAGCATTATTTTACTAAATTTAATTTATGCATGGAATGCCATTTTCACATTTGAACAATGGTCTGGTCATTTAGATGAAGATGGACCCAAACTGCATATCATTGTCATGGGACGATAAAATAAATTATAAGCTAATATTATGTATTCATATAATAGTTCCATTTCATTATTAAACACATCTCACTGCCATCAAGTCTATGCAAACTCATAGTGACCCTTTAGGCCAGGGTTGAACTGGGCTTGTGAGCTTCCAGGATTGTGACTCATTAGGGGAGTAATACATAGTCATCCATTGTGTCAGGCTTGACCTATCCGAAGGGAAAAAATACCTTCTCAGTACTGTCAATTGCTAAGTTGTCCGGGAGGCAATTAGAGTCCATCTTTTTTTTTTTATATTGAATAGATGATTACTTTCATCGAGGATTTTAAATTATTTTTCTGTTTTGCCTCACATGCAGTATTAGTGATGGGAATTTTCTTAATAGATTTTAAAATTTTTGTCACTTTCCATGAGTAAGTAAGTAAAGATTTATTTTATTTGAATCTTAGAAGATTTTGCCAGTGGTGAAAACAGTTCCGTTGAAACAATCCCATCAATCATGTCTTTGATATTGTTGGATACATATAGAATCTTTTTGGAAGCAAAATTTAAAGTTGCTGTTTCACTTTTATATTTTATTTCTGATATTTTTTCCATATACATAACTTGAGAAAGATGTTCTTTTCTCATTCGGAAAGATAGATATGGAAATGTAGCTTTAAAAACACTGGCTTAGAGATACAAATTCATCTCTCCACTATCATTGGTGTCTCTGTTTCCTGTTGCAGAGATACTAATTTTAGCCCCAGCTCTGGCAGTAGATTGTATAGAAATTATTAAAGTACAGACACAGTCAAGGCCTATAAACTTACTTGATAATCTTGGAAAGCACAGTGTACTCTCTGCAATCAAATGTCCATTTATATGTTTTTCTATGAAAAACATAGAACAGAGGCATTATTTTATTCCAAAACCCTTTGATAAGCATTTGTGGCCATTCTATCTTGGTCGAACATATTATATGAGTGTACAACAACAGAAAAACCTGCTTTATGTGAGGAATTGGACTGACAGAATGGTCAGCTAGTGTTTCAAATAGTTGCCAGGAAATCATTATATTACATTGCACTATAAATACTTCCTAAAAAATGACCTATTGGGTATTATTTTCCATGTTTTATTTTTATTTCTACTAGAATCACCATGTTTATCTATCTACCTACCTACCTATCTATCTTTCACCTAGTTATTGATCAGTTGGCAAAATAGGACCAGTGCTGATACAAAAGACAAAGAGCATTACATGTAAAAATAATACTGATATTTGGATGTAGAGAAAATTAGAATGAAAGAAGAAAAACATGATTTTGATACTTTCTTTTCTAACAGGAGCTTTGGATGTAGAACTGAGAGGTTGTGTAAATCATCCGTATTATCTCCCTTTCAGGTACTAAAACATTCGTAGCCTATGTTCATCAATTTAGCACAAAATAATTTAAGGATTTTATTTTAGTTTATAATAGAGGTAATGCTTTAAGAGACTTTTTCTTAAAGCACTTAAAGAATTCCTTTCAGAAGAAGATGTTCTAAAATTGCACACAACTGTTTTGTATGATCGGATTGTGTAGTATGTAGATGAAGCGCCAATAAAACTGTCAAAAAATTCCTTTTAATTTGTAGCTGACTAAAAACAAGCAAACAAAAGTACTGCCATTGAATCAACCCTGACTCATAGTGACCAGAGGGCCATCTGGTGAAGTTTACCTTGCTGATCGTGCTGTTAGCAGCCCAAGCATAAGATGTCACCAGAGTTCCTTTGAACTTGACGAGTGAGATGATATTTTATTGTTTATATTTTCTCTTAATTTTATTTTTACATTCTGCATTATGTGTTAATTAAATTATATCTATAATGGATATTATGATGTGTAATTTTAGTGCCTTTCCAGCTCATGAAATTACACTCTGGTTAAGTAAATATACCAATTTTATTTCATCTTAAAAATTATGAATAATACCCAAATTCTCTGTTTCTGGTAGACATCCAACATGTGATTAAAAAGTAGAACTATTCTCAAAGATAAATTTCTAACTTTAAAAATAGTAATAGTATAAGTATTATTCTTCCTTTATTTTTATCTTTATTATTCTACTGATTCTTTGTGAATATTATATTATTTACATATTTTTATCTTCAAACTAATATCCTATCTCTTTTTTTGCTAGCTATAAATCTATTTTCCTATTTGTTTAATTAGATGAAGTTTTCAAAGTATATTTTATTCAAAACAAGAGTGACTTTTAGAATCATATTTAAAATTGCAATATTTTACTATTTCCATAATAAATGAATATACTTCAACGATTTTAATATTACACATGAATTCAAAATGAATTTGCCTCTAGGTAAAATATAGAATGCTCATATATATTTAAAATTGATATCAAAATATTAGATTACATATGAATTACTCTTAAAATCTGTGCACATTAGACATGATTGTAACCTGTACATTTATGAAATAATTAGTTAAGCAGTTTTATTAATAATAAACACTCACTATGAACTCTAAGAAAGAGTTACGGAAATGAGAAGGTTAAAGAAGAGACATGGGGCTGAGCCCTGGTGGTGTCCTTGTTGAGTGCAGGACTGTGGCCCACAGGCTTGGTGGTTTAGATCAGCAGCAGCTCTCTAGGTGCAAAGCTGGATGGCTCCCACGACCACCAGAGGGCAGTGATGCCCCCCCAAAAAGAAGAGAACATGAAAAATGATAGAATTAAGCTATGTAGAGGCTTTCAACTCTTTATGGAAAAATGGAGCTAAAAAATGACATTTTCACATGGAAATTAAGTTGAATATTAATGTTAGTTGAAAGATTTAGTCATCAGAGAATTTATATTTTAAGGTAAGGTATTGGCAATGTATAGGGTCTGATCAGAGCATAGATGTTTGCAGAAGATTAAAATAGACAGCTGAAAGTGAAGGCATTCAGAAACTAGAAGCTAGTGGTGCCTGTGAGTTCAATACCAGGTTTTCCGTGTCTGCACAAGTACTTGTGGCCAAGGACTTAGACCTCGTGCCAAATTACGCTTGCTATGGATGCTATCACATTCTGTACGGGAGCCTAGACCCATGCTCATTAGTTTGCTAATCGTTTCCAGCTAAAGTTTCGGGATTCTATAATGGAAAGATGGAAAAAGATGAGGCATCCTTCTTCTGTAAAGAGTTCCTTCTCAAAAATCACTCGGGGCAGACTTCCTCTTTCCTGCAGGATTACTGTGCTTTGGAATCAGCTTGATGGAAGTGAGCCTGGAGTTTGGGTACTTGGGAAGTGGTTGCTGAAAACATTCACAGAATTGGACATGTATTAGGCACTCTTCTGGTTGAACATGTTAATGGCCATAACGGTAATTAGCATCCCCATAGGATAAGATTCATGTGACATATTTAAATGAATAAGTCCCAATTACCATAAAAATGGCGAGATTAGGCGGCCTGTCTTTCAAAGATAGCTAATAGACTTTTGTGTTTCAGCAGTCAATAAAACTGCTATTTATTATAAAACAAAATATATAGATTCATAAGAAGACCAGAATGTGGAGACTTGGGAAATCATCCCAATTGTGCAGGGTGACTTTTCTAGAGACAGAAAGCCAGGAGACACATACACAAAGGAAGTTTATATCACTCAATAAATGGATATTAAGGAAGAAGCCCACCACAATTCAAGTCCCTGGGTGAGACACTAGCCGGAGCCATCTGCAGACTCACTCTGCTGCTGGCAATGGAGCAGGAAGGCAAAGCAGGAGCCTGGGCGATGAGGGGCTAATGAGCACAGTTGTGTGGATCCAGGGTTGGCAGGAGCACGGCAGGGCACAGACAGAGCCAGACACAGAAGCCAGGCAGAGACTCAGAAGCCAGGTTCAGACACAGAATTCAGGCAAGCAGGAATCCCAAAAAAAGGGAGAGCGAGCGAGCGAGCGAGCGAGAGAGAGAGAGAGAGAGAGAGAGAGAGAGTTCTTCACAGAATCTCTCATAAAAATTCCACAACACAATGGAAGTAGCATTCCTTGTCTGTGCCTTGAGAGGTGGAACTCCCCTGATAACTTCACACAAGTGAATCAAGTTGACTTAAAATATAGTTTTCACACCAATAAAAAGGCACTGTTCTTTGCTCCCATTTCTTTTCTGTCAGCTTGTCATATGATGGTGGTTTCTGTGTTGCTGTGATGGTGGAAGCTGTATCACTGATATTTAACATGTCATCGGGGTTACCCAAAGTGAAAACTTATCAACTCAGTTCCAGACAAAGAGCAGAGACAACGAAGAAGCACCTGGTTCCTCACCTGGTTCCTTGTTAAAACCCTATGCTTAACATTGAGACAATGTTAGATAGCGATGGCATGAAGAATGTAAGCAGAATAGCCTCTGCGACTCTGTGAAGGGTGGGCTTCTGAGGTCCAAAGACACTTGAACTGTGCATGGAAGGAGCTGGTTTTTTGGAGTGGAGTCTACCATGCTGACCTGAATTAAGGTAAAGTTTGTGGGAGTAAAGCCTTCGGGAACTTCATTTGCTGATGAGGAACAACTTCAGGTACAGAGCAACAGCTACAAAATTGGCTAATGATCAAACCTGGAAATGTGCAAAATACGAATCTACGAAAAGTGGAAATCATTAAAAATGACATAGAATGAATTAAAATCTATTTCCTCTGCATTAGTGAACTGAAATGGACTGGTATTAGCTATTGCAAATCAGAAAACCATATGATTTACTATGTCAGGCATAATACAATTAAGAGGTATGGCCTTGTGTTCATTGTGGAAATAAAAGACATTGCAAAATCGGTCATGCAGTACAATGCTGTCTGTGAGAGGATTGTAAATCTCCTACAAGGTAATCTAATCAATACGATTAATATTAAAATTTATACACCAAACACAAAAGCTATTCATGAAGAAATTAAATAATCTTACCAATCATTTTAGCTTGACATGATCAAATAGGCTGTCAAGATGTATTGATAATTTCTGGCAATTGGAATTCAAAAGTTGGAAAGAAAAAAGGAAGAAAAATTAGCTGAAAAGTATGGTCTTGGTAGTAGAAAGAAACTTGCAGATTGCATGATAGAATTTTGAAAAAAATCAATGGCATATTCATAGTAAATACCTTTTTATCACCACAAAAAGTGACTGTACACCTAAGTTTTTCTAGATGGAACACAAAGAAATCAGATTGACTACATTAGTTGGAAAACATGATAAAGAAGCACAATATCAACAGCTACAATCAGACTGGGGCTAAGTGTTGAACAGACCAGCGGTTATTCATATGTAAATTCAAGTTAAAGCTGAAGAAAACTAAGACAAGTCCAAATATGACCTTGAGTTTATCACACATAAAATTTCAGAATATCTCAAGAACAGATTTGATGCTTCGAACATTAAGAACAAAAGAACTGATAAACTCTGGGTAGACATTAAGATCATTATTCATGAAGAAAGCAAAAAGTCATTAAAAAGACAGGAAAGAAAGAAAAAGATCAAAAGGATGTGAATAGAGACTGAAACTTTCTCTTAATACTAGATTAAAGCAAATGGAAGAAAGAATGAAGTTAAAAATTGAAAAGAAAATTTCAAAGGGCAGCTTGAGAAGACAAAGCTAAATGTTATAATGAAATATGCAAAGACCTAGAATTAGAAAAAACAAAAGTGAAGGACAGACTCAACATATATGAAACTGAAAATAACTGAAGAAAGTATTCAAGCCTTGAGTGGTAAAGTTGAAAGATTGTATGAACAACATACTAGTGGATAAAGGAAACATCAAGTAAATATGGAAAGAGTACACTGTACCCCCAAAATCTAGCTGACAGTGGGCTTTTTCAGGAAGGGATAGGAAGAGCAACCAGTGGTGCTAAAGGAAGAAGTTCAAGCTGCACGAAAGTGTGCATAAACAAGGTGCCATCTAGCTCATGAACAACAAAACCCACCATAAAAGAAGCTCACTTGCCTGTGCGATCATGAGGTGCTGAAACAATCAGGTATTAAAGAACAAAAATCAAAATCAATGGACCAATTGACTCCCAATATGGCTGAAGAAAAAAGGATACAGAAGCAAACAGAGAAGGAGAAATGATGGTGCCCAGCTACCAAATGATTGAATTTATGGAGTCTCAAAGACTAGAAGATAATCGAGTTGCCAGTCACACAGAAACAGCAAAGCCCACATGGAAGAAGCACACCAGTGTGTGTGATCAAGAGGGACTAAAGGCAGCAGGTATTGAGCATCAAAGAACAAGGATCACATCATTATGAATGAGGGGGAGAGCAGGGTGGGGACCTAAGGCTCACTGGTGGGTAATGGGTCACCCCTTTACAGGGTAGTCATGGGGAGGAGACAGAACAGTCAAGGTGCAGCCGGGCAGTGATCATGCATACAAGTTTCCTCTAGTTCCTGAAGCCTTCCTCCCACCCAACCATCATGGTCCCAACTCTACCTTACAAATCCAGATGGACTGAAGAAGATACACTAGTAGAGAGGGGAGCTGGAAATATGGGGAAACCAAGATGGATGAGCCCCTTCAGGCCAATGGTTAGATTGGAGCTGCTGGAAGGGTAGAGAGAAGGTGGGTTAGAGAGACAGAACCAACTGCAAGGATATACACATAAACTCCTATTTGAAGGATGGGCATGAAAGGAGTGGGTTGGGGGAGAGTTCAGACAGTGTAAGATATGACAGAGCAATACTAATGTATAAAGTATTGAGGGTTGGTGGGGAGGAGAGAGCAGGGGAAGAGGGGAAGGAATGGAAAATCCAATACTAGGGGCTCAAGGGAAAAGGCAGATGATTGGAGAATGACAGTAGAAGTGGATATGTGAGGGTGCTCGGGACCGTATGTTTATTTATGTATTGTGAAAAACGATGTATGAGCCCCCAATAAAATGATCTGAAAACAAACAAGACTCTAGAAATTGATAGAATATCAATTGAAATACTTCAGCAAGCTGATGAAGCACTGGAAACAATCACTTATCTATGTTGGTAAAGTTGGAAGACAGATACTTGGCCAACTGAATG
Source organism: Nesogale talazaci (assembly GCA_004026705.1). Lineage (NCBI taxonomy): Eukaryota > Metazoa > Chordata > Mammalia > Afrosoricida > Tenrecidae > Nesogale > Nesogale talazaci. The sequence goes on along the minus strand of PVJH01013505.1, from coordinate 3,507 downwards.
AAAAAGATCCATATTTGTACACATTCCAAAGAAAGGTGCCTCAACAGAATGCAGAAACTACAGAATGATATCATTGCCATCCCATGCAAGTAAAAATTTCATGAAGTTCTTTCAATAAAGATTTCAGCAGTTCATTGAGAGAGAACTGACAGCTGTTTAGGCCAGTTTCAGAAGAGGATAAGGAACAACATACATCTTTCTGAAGTCAGATGGATATTGCCTGAAATGAGAGAATACCAGAGAGATGCTTATTTGTGTTTTATCGACTATGCAAAAGTATTACACTATGTACACCCAACTAAATTCTGAATGACTTTGAGAAGAATGAGAATGCTAGAGCACTTCATTTTGCTCATGAGGAACTTATACATGAATCAAGAGTTAGTTGGGGGAAGAAAACAAGGGAATATTGCATGGTTTGAAATCAGGAAAGGTGTTCTTTGGGGTCCTATATCCTCACCATATTTGTTCAAGCTAATCGCTGAGCAAATCATCAAAAATTCTGAAGAAGAATGCAGCATCAAAATTTATTAACAACCATAGATATGCACATAACTTAACTTCCCTTGAGGAAATTGAAGAACCTGGTGCTGAAGATCAAGGATTGCAGCCTTCATTATGGACTGCAATTCAAGTACATGCCAAAATCTTCACCATGGGACCATGGGGTGACATTTTGACAAATGGGGAAAGGACTGAAGTTGTGAAGGAGTTTGCTTCGCTTGTATCCACAATCAATGCGCATGGGAAGCAGCAGCAAAGAGATCAAATGATATGTTGCCTTGGGTCAATCTGCTGCAAAGACCTCTCTGAGTATGGAAAAGCAAGGATGTGACTTTGAGGACAGATGATGGCCTGACCTATGCCATCGTATGTCCCATGGTTGATGTGCTTGGGAAAGTGGGACATTTAATAAGGAAGTCAGAACAAGAAGCAATGCATTTGAATTGTGATAGAGGGGGATGTTGAAAGTACCATGGACTGCTAAAAGAAAAGACAAATCTGTTTCGGGAGAAATATGGTGAGAGTGTTCCTTCGAGGTAAGAATGGGATATTCGCTAAACATACGTTGTACATATTTTGGGGGGAAACCAGTCCTTCGAGAAGCATATCAAGCTAGGCAAAGTGGAGGGGCATAGAAAAATAGGACATTTCTGGAGGAGCTGGATTGACACCGTGGCTGTACTGGGACATGTGCTCAATCATGAAGACAATTATGAGGGTTTCAGGACCATGTAATGCTTTGTTCTGTCATGTATAGGGTAGTTATGGCTCCATAGCAACTGAGAAGAACATTTTATGCTAAGTTGCAAGACCTGATTCAAATTCTTTATTTAGAACCCAGTAAAGGATGAGATAAACAGGACCCTAGGAAAAGACTCTAATCAGTTACTGAGCACGTCTCACTGATGACACAGACATACCCCAAAGAGACCTGTAACTATTTACGCTTGTGACTATGTACTGGGGCAGAAGCCTGCCCAGATATATTGAAGATCACTTGACAGAAGATGATAAAAGACATATGAGTCCTTCAAGGACCAGGAAATAAGTGGAATCTGGACAACTACACAACAGAATGTTTACTGTGTCACTTTATGTACATGGTTATTATTTTTCTCTTTTATCAAGGAGCATAATTGAGGAGTCACCTACAGTATTAAGAATTATGTCCATAATAGGTTCCTGGCTGATCTGGCAATAAGTGGTAGTGTGCGAAAGACCCTACAATTTTCTTCCATACCCAATGAAGAAAATGAAACAGAAACCCAACATCAACATCCCTTCCAATGTGTCTCAGGAAAGATGATGAGTATATTAATGACACTGTTAATACATTAAGGCTGTTTACATCCTATTCACTATTCTAGTTCTTGCAGAAACCAGATAGCTCATGGAGATAGCTATCCATTAGTTAACTCAAATATAGCTGTAATATTGAATGACTTTTTAGAGTAGATTATCAAGAATTTAGATTATCAAGATTATCAAGGATTTAATTATCAAGAATTTAGAAAAATCATTTTTACAATCAAATCTGAAGAAAGAATAAAGACCAGATTATATTTATGGGAAGGAAGTGGTTCATTTTCACTTAGCTTTCAGTTTTATCTCACAGTTCTGTTTACTATCTCACTCTCTGTTATCAGAAGCTTAAAAAACATGTATTAGAGAATAACATGTGAACCTCTTGACATATCGATACTTAGATAATGTATTCCAAGTACATAGATGACGTTGTAGAGTGTAGGTAAGTCAGGGTCATGAGATCCCTGGGGATTTAGGCAAGACCCATACTTTCCATAAAAAATTAAAACTAGAAATATTCAAGATTCCACAGATAGCCTCTAAAATCAAGATAACAGAGCATATCAGGATAGCCTCTAAAAATAAAATTAAAATTACAGCATTTTGCATCTCTTACACTGAGCACCTGGTATGCCTCTGAATTCTAGCATTTATTCACCCCACACTGGGTGTAATAATCTGGAAAATGTGTTGAAGGAAGGAGAAAGCTGATGATATGTACATATACATCCCCTTTATATATGCACATAAATATGTATGCACATGTGTATGTGCACTATTCATAACAATGACATATCTCACACAATTGTAGAAGCAGTCAAGCCTCATAGATACATTCAAATTCCTGAGACAGATGTTCTTATGCTGGGGCTTTTTCTAGTAACATAGGAAGACCAATCTAGTGAAGAAGTAGTAGGACAAGTCAGAAAGCAAGAAAATGTAGAAGGAAGACCACTCTCTGTCTGGTGGCTGCAGAGTCCAATGAATCCCAAATCTACAGATAAGATGACTGTCTTCTCATGGCCTCCAGGCTTGGAAGATAATATAGTAGCCCAAGGACCAAATACAAAGAACCAGAAGTCAAGGAGTGAGATACAGGATTCAGATCCAGCAAGAGGCAAACAAGCATAGCACAGAATATTTAGAAGTTAAAAAAGTCCATACTGCCTAGGTAGCTTCATCAAGACTGTGATTGAAGTAAGAGGCTTGCATCCCACTTTAATTTTCTGCAACTCATTGCCTGCTCATGATGGATCCCATGATAGGTTCGATTTTCCTGTGTTAAGAACTCACATCAAGGGGGATTGGTGGCTCTTCAAACTAAAGCATTGAGAATCCCGTCCTAGCCAAGTTGACAAAAACCATATTGTCCCAAAAGGTGTGATCCTCTGGAGGCAAACATTTATATAGTACACAAGTTACACAACAACAATGCATACAAAATTGCTTGATATCAGCTGTTGTCTTCTGCGTTTTTAAGTTATAAAATTAGATATCCCGATAGTGAGTGGGAGGCAGCATGGGAACTAGAGGAAGGTTGCACATTTCATAGCTCCTACCTTGTATCTTAACTGACTCATCTCCTCCTTGTAATCCCTCTGCAAAAGATGTCACCTCACCTATTGATGGGCTTTGGGTCCCCAATCTGTACTTCCCCTCATTAATAATAATATAATTTTAGCTTATTGATGCCTGACA
>PVJH01013504.1:0-60208 GCA_004026705.1 Nesogale talazaci | reverse complement strand
GGTGCATTCATTTCTGAGTCTAAATTTGATGTCCTGTCAGAGCCATCCCAATCATCATCTTGGCATGAGACAACAAGGGAATCGCCCTCTGCCTTTCATTTCATCCAACCACACCTCTCTCCCTCCTCTCGATTTCCCCAGGGGAGGCCCTCCAACAGCTTGTGGATTGGTGGCTCACCTCCCTCACCCAGAGGGCAGCTCCGTCCATGATTATACCACATGCTCAGTGAATCTGAATCAAGACTCTGACCCGAGCCAAGCCTGTCGGAGTGCCAGGCACTGTGGGGAACAACAGATTCTGAGCATTGTCCAGTAGGGCCCCCTCAATCGACCTGCCACCTTGACTATCAATCACACTGCAAAGCTGTCCAGAACCCTTCGCTCTCGGTGCGGGAACAATGACACCTCAGCAGCTTCTTTGTCACCAGACGAGGGGTTAAAAAACAAACAAGAAAAACCCCCCAAAACCGCTACTAATGTGTCTCAAACTTAGGTTTTGAAAAACTCCTCTAAGCTCTCCAACGTGGATGTTGAATGAGGTGAACAACGGCTGCCTTAGAGAGTCCCTATAGAATTGGTAAGAAATGAATGTTAGCCTCCTCACAACAGAAAGCTCGGGGTTTGCAAAATACGCCATCTGCTTGTCACTTTGCCAATGAATCAAGATGTTTTTGCAGCCTTCTGAGTCTCAATAATTAATGGTAATGTCTGAAGATTACCCCAAGGTTCAGGGAGTAAGGATAGGGCCTTTGCTGTGTCCAATGTTACACAACCCCAGCTCAACCCAATATTTCATGTGATAGATGGTAGGCTTCACGAGCATCCCCCCCCAACTCCCCCACACATACACACACTCATTGCCACTGTTTATTCCCTCCTCCCCGCCTCTTCTTTCTTCTATAATTAGACTCTCTGGGTTGCTTCAAATAATTGCAGCTACCTCTCCCCAACCCTCAAATGATAAACTTTTGTGGCGCTCTCTTTGACTCCCCTCAATGGATGAGCATGTGTTGGCTAATCGTTTATCGTTTAACGTTTGCACTGCTCTTATCAAGAGATTAATTTCCTCTCAATAAACTCTACCCAACCAATTCATCCAAACCAATGAATCGGGCTAGGTAAATCAATAGTTCAGCTAATTTTGATGATTGCTGGGGCTAAGGGTTTTTCTAAATATTTTTAAAAGAGTACATACTGGGATTTTACTCTATTTAAGATATATTGCTCTATTTAATATATATATATATATATATATATATATATATATATATATATCCAGCAGAAACTTCCTTTAATTTTGTGATCCTTTGGGGAGAAAAACCCTGGAGCTTATTCATTTAGTGCTTCTTTTTTTTATTTTTTTTGATACATTGCTACTCTCATTTTAGCTTGTCAAAAAAGTGACTTTGTAAGCCTCCGCCTGGATGGGCCATTATGATTGCTTACAAAGACTTCTTTGCAACCAATTCCTTCTTGTCTGAGGGTGGCTGTAGCTCAGTGGTGTCATACTCCTCTTTCACGCAGGAGACTCAGGTTTGGTTCCTGATCAGTGCCCTTCGCATGTGTACCACATTCCAACTATCAATGAATGGATGACACTGCATGTTGCTATGATGCTGAACGACTTTCAATGGAATTCCCAGACTAAGACATGTGCAGAGTAAACGACTGAGTCTACTACTGAAGATCAGTGAATGAACCCCCTTAGGTACTGTGGATGCTAACTATAACCCATCATAGAATGGTGGAGTCCATAGGTCAGCCACCCCCATGTTATTAAAAATTGCCACCTGGGATTAGATTGGAGCAACTGAGTCAGAACTTAGTGAAGCTCAGGGTCTGGCTTTGCTATTGTCGTCAAGTATCCCAAGTGCTTTTGTGCACGCAGAAAGCGGCAAACTTCTGTCCTAAAGAGGAGTTGATCTGAAGGGTCAGAGAGGCAACTGTTTCACATGATCTCATTCCACCCTGCTGCGGATCTCCTGTGCCTCACAATTCCTTGGAGAGAGAGCTCCTAGAGATACATGGCTTATCTCAATAAGAGGGGTTTTCAAGAGGACCTGGAGTCTGGAAAGGCTCTAAAAATTCTGGGGACCAAAGCAGGCACTTCCTGTTGCATGACTGGATTGGTGTTCTGAACTTTGACTTCTCCTGACTTATTCTATGTCAGTGATTTAAGAGTTAGATCTGAGAAAATATGGCTAGGAATGCCAGGCAGGGAACTGTGTTTATTTCTCAGATGATAATAAAACAAACAACATTGAACCCATGGTCTTGTTTTCCTTTTCTCTCCTGTGAACATATGTGTAAGGTATGAAAAGAATCAGCAGCTAACCCAGTCGGATCATGCACCAGGAATCCATGGACTTAAAAATGCAAAGGCAGAAGCTTGACCGCTGCTGCCCCATGTCCCTCTTCTGGGGAAACTGCACTTTCATGACTAATCTCTGAAGTCTCCCCCGTGGAGAACAGGCTGTCTTCAGCTTCCAGGATTGAAAAGAACTTTGAGGGGTTCAAAAAAAGAGAGCGTAATAAAGTTGTTGCATTCATGATAGAACAGAATTGTTCAGAAATCTAGCCTGTGTGACTTCAGTAAGGTCACTCACTGCATATCTCCACCCAACCCCCCCCCACCAACACACACACACACACACTCACAATTCTTTCAGACTTCCACTGTGTTGTCAGCACAGCTAATAGATGTACCTGCTATGTTTTTTGCTTTGTTTTAAAAAGATGAATTGAACTTCATCCAGATTAAGAGATTCTATTCTGAAAGATACTGATAAGAGAAGACTAAGACAATCCATATACTCCTAGTAAATACTTGTGATTCTCTTGATAATTGTTTGTCCAAGACAGAATTGGTTGTCCTTTTAGCAGTTCATGTACTTTCAATATTCTTAACCAGCACCATAAATCAAATGCAATGAGTGTTCTTCCACCTTCCTTATTCAGTGTCCAACCTTCACATGCATATGAGGCCATTGAAAAGACCATGGCTGAGGTCAGGGGCACTTTAGCCCTCAAAGTAACAAGCTTGCTTTTCAACACGCTCCAGCGGTCTTGGGCAGCAGATTTACAGAGTGCAAGGGGTTATTTTATCTCTTGGCTACTGCTTCAGTTGAGCATCGATTGTGAATCCAAGCAAGCTCAATCTTCGCTCCGTTTCTCATGGTGTTACCTATTGGTCCAGTTGTGAAAGTTTGGGTTGTCTTTACATTGAATTTTAATCCATATCGAAGGCTGTGGTCCTTCACCTTCATCAGCAAGTCCTCCTCCCTTTCACAAGCAAGGTCATTATCTGCATATTGCCGCTTGTGCATAAAATTCCTCCAATCTCGATGCTTCGTTGTTCTTCATATAATCCAGTCTCTCAGTAATTTTCTCAGCATGCAGATTGAATAAATATGGTGAGCGGATACAACTGTGATGCACACCTTTCCTGGTTGGAAACCATGCAGCATTCCCTTGTTCTGTTCAAACAATTGCCTCTGAATCCATATCCAGCTTCCATTAGAGCACAATCTAGTGTTCTCGTTCCCATTATTTTCATAGCTATCCATAGTCCGTTATGGTTAGATGCCTTAGCACATCCAGTAAAAGACAAGCAAACATCATTCTAGTCTTCTCTGCTTAAACCCACCTGGCATCCCTTGTTCCACTGCCTCTTCTGAATCCAGCCTGAATCTCTGGAAACTCCCTGTCAATGGACCGCTGCAACTGCTCTCGGATGATCTTCAGAAGTTTCACTTGCTTGTGATTTCAGTGACATTGTTTTATAGTTTGTGCATACTGTTGGGTCACCTTTCTTTGGAATGGGTATAAATATGATACTCTTCCATTCAGAGGATTATATTCAGAATGTAGACAGATGCAAACTTTTGATAATAGGAACAAGACCAAACCAAAGAAAATAGGGTTTTAACACTTGATCAAAAAAGATGTAAAGATAACAAATAAGCATATAGTCAATAATAAAATGCAAATTGAGACTCCAATGAGACATCATTGCATATTTATTAGCATGTCTACACTTGAATGACTGATCAAATGCTCATGAGAAAAGGGAGGAAATGCTAGTGCTAGGGGGAATGAAAAATGGAACCACTTTGGAAGCAGTGGTGTCATATTATCCAGTCTGCCTATCTAACTGCATGTCCCTATGTATTTACCCAAAAGAAAATGTCAAGTACGATGGCCAGTGGGAGAACTTCAGACCCAATACTGATGTTGTCACCATGGATTTCTTCAGCGAACACTGTTCTAGCAAGCCGGGTACATATGCTTTCTAGACATGCCTTGTGTGAACAACACCTTGAGAAAATCTTTTGTCATTGTTCTGCCGCCACCACCACCACCCAGCCCACCACTAGCTACCTGACAATTTTGTTGGGTACAAAACTCTGAGCTGGGATAATTTTCCTTCAGAGTTTTAAAAGGTACTTTTTCATTTCAATGTACTTATTCTGTGACTGCTCCAGAGTTCAATTCCACTCTGGTTTCCAGTCTTTCGTATGCGAACTGTTTCCCTTTTCTCTTCTTTTTGGAAATGTTAAAATAATCTCTACATGGTCAGTGGTTTAAACCCATCAGCTGCTCCTCAGAACAAAGATTTGTTACTATAAGGATTTACGCCCTCACAAATCATAAGATTGCTAGAAATCAGGGTTGACTCACTAGCAATGGCTTTGTCTTGTGCTCTGCTGCTTCTTTATTCACCATGGATCCTAGCCAGCCTTCCAAGAACAATATTAAATTTGTTGCGTGCTTAAGTTTGTGTCTTGTTTAAGATGGAGAGATGACGACCGAGGGGTTAGACTCCATAGATTCATTTATATTTGAAAGGATTGAATGCTTCTGAGGGTGTGTGGCAAGACAAAACTAGACATGGTCAGTCTAGGGAACAGGAAAGGACTTGCATCAGCTAAATCTTGGGAATTCTCAGACAGTTAACTTACCAGACTGGGTAGAACCCTTACCTTCAATTCCCTTGCTGAATTTTAGCTTCTTTTCAAAACTTAAAACCTGGCTTGACTTAATACTTGGCTTGACTAAGTGAAACCACTCCACTTCCTGGCCCCAGAAGTGGCTCCAACCCCCCCAGCTGCTCGAGGGGACAGAACTGAGATGGACTGCTCCCGTAGAGCTTAGAAGAGCTATAGAGGACTTATATGCACTGGAGTTGACTTGAAGGTGATAGTTAAATGCTTGGCTGCTAACTGAAAGTTGAGTTCAACTCACCAGGAGTTATATGGGAGGAAAAACAGGACTAGGTGATCCGCTCCCCTACAGATTTCAGCCCACAAAACCCTCTGAGACAGTATTACTCTGTCCTACAAGGTTGTGATGAGTGCCAACCGAGTCCTCAACACACAGCAGTCATGTTGGGTAGGGTTAGGGAGATGGAACCCATCTCTCACAAATTCAGCTGCACCGAGTCTCATCTGGGATACAGCAGGTATGGTGGGAGTGGGGTCGTCACCAAGGGGCCAAGATTCTATTGGCCATCCTAGTTCCCACAAATGCTGATCTTCCTGCAGTTCACCCTCTGGGTGGAATAAGAATCCTTGAAATCTTTTCCCCAACACTGTAGTATGAGAAAGGTGGCTGAACTTCCAGTCTCTCACCTGGCTCTGCCCCAGCACCTGGCTCTCTTGTTTTTCACGGAGGACCAGCCAGGAATGAACTCAGCTGGAGAGAATGTGCAGAGAGCAAGAAGCCAGGGGCAGAACACACCCTCTCTCCCGTGGTGATCAGTCCCACAGCTGTCCCAGGTCTCAGGAACCTGCAGTGCCAGTCAGGCGGCTGGCTCTGCCATGTCTCCCCACTCCACACTCCTGTCAAGGGTTCTTTTTGTTGTGATTCCCCCTCCTTCTCTCCTGATCCCATGCCCAATGTTTGCTTGTCTTGCAGCCAAAGATAAACCCCAGGCGTTCAGAAGGCTCATCTTTAGATATGCGAATAAAGCACTGTCTAAAGGAGAGGAACAATTTGTCTTAGAAATTGCTTTCCTGTTTGTTTTTTCCCTTCTTAGCTCATTTGGACTAGACTTCACAGGGCACATGAATTCATAGACTCTCTGTGTGGAAACATTTCCTAAAATCCCCCCAGGCTAACGCCCTTCAATCCTCAAACCCCATTCACACTACTCCAGATCCATCTCCTATCAACATGGACCTGAAATTGACTATCTCCCCCAAGCCGGTTACCCACCCCCCGTCACTCCAACCCCCTGCGTGCCAGCATACAACTGAGCTCTGCAAAGTTTTCAATGACTCTGCCCCCAGAAATAGATAATGAGGCCTTTCTGCTGAGGCACCTCTGATGGACTAGAACCTCCAACCTTTTGATCAGGGGCCAGGCTCTTTAACTCTTTGCACCACCATAGAATGCCACTATCTCCCCTAAAACCCTGATGTTTGTCGTCAGAGTTGTTAGAATTTCCTTCATCCTCGGTTGACTGGAGGCAAGATGCCCACTTGTAAAGAAAGATGGGGCATGCGGTGTGTGTGGTGTTGGCAGGAACACCATCTTTATTTCTGGTGGCTGTGTGCACATCAAGCAGGCAGAGACAGGGCTTGCGAAACCTCTCTTCAGTCTCAAGTGTCAAACAATTGGAGTGATATTTGCATAAGCTTCTTCTGGGCCTAAGACTGAAGATAAAATATTGAATGCAGGACAACGTTGTGTCTTGGAGTGATGGTCACAGTGGGCAGTGTCCCACTGAGGGGGTAAAAGACAGGAAGGTTTGTCGATAGCTACAATTTTCACCAGCTCCAAAAAAGACGTGGGTGTTCAGGGGTTTATTAAATGCAAAGCATGTCCTTGCTGCTGAATAATAAACAGAAGCAAACAACCCGCTGAAGCTGACCAGGAAGAGAGGCTGTGGAAACAGTGAACATGGAGCACAAGCTAAAGACAAAACGTGGTGCGGAGGCCCAGGGGAATTCCGACTCTAAACCCAGGATTCAAAGCCAAGGGGATCACCCAGCAAGCTGAGCAAAGGGGCCTCAAAGGAGCACACGAAGGGCTGCACTCAGAAGCACACCAGAGGTTCAAGACCCAAAAGGAGCAGAGTTTCTTCTTGCCTGAGGATAATTGGACTCGCGGCTGTAATGAATCTAAAATAGGGAAAAGACAGGTTGTGCCCTGGAACTCGGCATGCCAACTGGAAAACAAAGGAGAGGGGAAGATCAGGAAGGGCCACATAACTTTATGAGCGTCTCCTCCACTCTGGGAAGACACCTGGTGAGGACACAATGGATGGGGACAGAGCTTTCAAGGGCCAGAAGCCACATGAGAAGAGAGTGGACATGTCCCTCTGTTCTGACACCATCCCTTCTGGGGAACAGGTGGACCCTGAGAGAATGAGCAGGCGATTTCAGATTTATAAAGCTGCATCTGAGCCCGCTAGCCAGAGTTTTTGGAGGAAAAGGCAGGAGGCCGGCAGAGCTAGGTAGAGGTAGGCATCTGAACTCCAAGTGCCAGCTCTGATTCCATATGGACGTTTGAGCCAGCTGCTAGAAAGGGCTACGCCCAGTGCCAGAAAATAGCCCCTCTCTTAACTTGGAGAAACCAGGTAAGGATGAGCCTTTGTTAAATAATCCTGCTAAAATAGTTAATGCTTTAATTTTGAAAGAATGTGATTTCTGTGGTGGGTACATCTATGTTCAAGGCTTAGTTTCATAAGCTTCAAAAATGTTCATTGGTTGATAATTAATTAGTTAGTGATCACTGTTAGTAAGGTCTCCGGCTCATCCCTACCCCTCCCTGCCTACACAAATAAGAGCAAAGGGGTAGAAAGACGCAAAAAGGCCCAATCTGACAAGGCAACACCATGCTATGTTTGTCCGAATCCCAGATCTTGTGCACGGGTGCAGAAAGTTAAACTGCAGAAGCAGAATACATACTGTTGTCTGCAGATAGTAGCTGCCCCCTTACTAAGAAAGGACAAGTTCCTAGCGTTGACATTGGGCTCATCTCATCATATGACTTTCTTTCCACAAAGAAATGCAAGCAGGTATTTTGTGAGTCAGTGCATGGTTTGCCACGGTGCTTTTTCTTTCTGTAGGAGATTGTTTCAAATAATGTGGGTCCCTGCAGTGAAGATGAGGTGGAGCAGGCCCAGAGCTGACCTCCAGTGGACATAGAACATGACCGATGAATGACCTTGTTATTAAAAAACCACTGAGGGTTGAGGATCTTTGGTCACAGCACTATAACAAGGTCTAAAGTAACAATCTCTCTCCCCATTGCCTGGTGGTGTTGTGGGTGAGGTGCTGGGCCGCTAATGCAAAGGTTGTCAGTTCTGAGGGAGAAAGAGGAGTCTGTCTGTTCTGTTAAGATTTGCAGTCTTGGAATGTGTCAGTGTTGGAAACCCTCTATACAGTCGCCATGGGTCAGGATAGACTCTGTGGTTTTGTTTTACACTAACTACTACAAATGTTCTTTAGAGGGTATACCTTGTTTGGTGACCTATAAACTATGTACTCGAATTAAAGGAGCCCTGTTGGTGTAGAATGAGCACTGGCAGCATAGGGGCTATGGAGAGGGCTGCTAACCACAAGGTCAGCAGTTCGAAACCAGCCACTTCCATAGAGTTACAGTCTAGGAAACGCACAGGAATGGTTCTACCCTGTCATATATGGTTGCCAGGAGTCAGAACTAAAGAGAAGGCAGTGAGTTTGGATTTGGATCTTGTTGGCGTAGTGAGCTATGCATGAGGCTGATAACCACAAAATCAGCATTTCAAATCTCGTGGGGGTGGTGGTGGTGGTGGTAATGATATTCCATAAATATTTACAACCTTGCTGTTGTTACCTGCTATCAAGTTGACATCCACTCCTTAAGACCTCATGTGTGCAGCTGAGCTGCTCAGAAGGACTTTCAAAACTGTGAGCTTTCAGAAGCAGATTTGCAGTCTTATTCTCCATGATGTCCCGGGATGGTTTGAACCACTGATCTTTCAGCTCATAGCTAAGGCCTTAGCCATTCCTGAGACTGAGGGACTCACCCAGAACCTATCAGACTTAAATAAAAAGCCTTTTATTTGAATCAGTCCACTCAACTAATGCGTTTTACCATGACATTTTTACTCAAGGATTTTTTTTTTTTAATTTTAGCCTCACCTGTTGTTGTCTGGCATCTAAAATGGGCAAAGTTCTGAACTTCTGGGCTTCTTTATTTAATTGTAGTGTTTTTGTTTGTTTTGCTTGCAGCCTGGCCAGTGTTTTCCTGAGCTCTTCTTTAGCTTATAATGTGTTAAGTGAAGCCAAGAATCATCAGTAAGTGTCATTTCTTTCAGCGCACATGGTCTTCTTTCCACATGGATTTTTTCCCTTCCAGTCTTGGAGAGCAATCTCCTTGCCACCCTCCCCCCTCCCTCTCCCTTGTTTCCCCATAATAAGCCAATTTCTGAAACAACCAGGCCCAGTTCAGAAAAAGAGAAGCTGTCCTCATTTTGAGTAAGAAGATGTTGACTAGCAGTAATTAGAGGTCACAGCATTATCTTGGACATAGATTTAAAAAAACCAAGAACACATTCACGAGATCTACGAACGCAGAATTGTCATCTCAGTTCCCTGTTGTGCATGCAGAGTTGATGCTCAGAAGGGTTTACAACACAATCAGGAGACCCCAATTGCCTGCAACACAGTCCTGGATTATGTGGCCGTCATGTGGTTATGTTAATTTCATGATTGACATGTAGGGGTGGAGTCTAGCCTATTAATCTGGAGATAACCATTGAGTGGCCAATGAGGCCTCTGTGTGGGCATGGTTTTCTCCTGAGACTTCTGGGAAATCTCGCAATATTTCCCTCATGGAGTTGAGAAGCTATCTCCCCAGCTGTTGGGAGTTAGTCTCAGAGACAAGGAACTATGGACAAGAAAAGATGGCAGCATCCTTGGAGCTGGAGTAGCTGGAGGAGAAGCCACACAGCCTTGCCCTGATGGAACCAAACCTCTGAAGTTGGAGAAGTCACGTGGAAATCCCTGCCAGCGCTGAGTTGCTTCTACTACCCCTGGATGCTATTGATGGACCCTGAGCCCTGGAAACAAGGAGCCATGGGGAGACCCCTGCCAGCCCCGGGACTCTGCACCCACTGCCCTGTGACTTCGAGTCGGAAGGAGACATTATAGACTGGTATCAGACATATGAGCTAATATCAGACTTATGACTTTGAACTGGGCTGGGTTGGGAGGCTTTCTCAATGTTCCATTCCTTTTGTATATAAACCATTCCCCTATATCCATATGTGAGTCTATGGATTTGTTTCTCTAGCCAACCCAGACTAACACAGATTATTATTAGGAGAAAGTCCTAGCCTAAACTGGCAGCTGTGCCCCACATGAGCCGTCTGTCTGTGTTGACCCCTGAAGAAAGTCTTCTCTTTCCCTAGCCTTCCACATTGCTTGGAAGTGCCCCGGGTGGGGGATCTCATCAAGACTCCTGGCATAGGGAGCCCAGAGATGGAGTTGCCATGTTTATATCCGAAACTCAGAAAGACTGTTGAGAAGGGGGTGGGGGTGGTGAGACACAAAATGAATATCCTGCACACCGCAGTTCACAGAAATGATTCAGGATTGGAGCTGGTTGAGCCAACCTTATTTCCCTGCCCTTGTATTAGCCTGACCTGTGCAGATAGCCCAGAGTCATTCCCCATCATTGAGTGTCATGCATTACAGCACACGTGAGCATATGAGAAATCATTTGAGCACAATATCTGATCCAGAGCAGTGGTTCTCACCTTCCTAATGCTGCGACCCTTTCATACAGTTCCTCGTGTGGTCTTGACCCCACCCCCACCCCCAACCATAAAATTATTTGCGTGGCTACTTCATCACTGTCATTTTGCTACTGTTATGAATCATAATGTAAATATCTCATATGCAGTATGTATTTCATTGTTACAAATTGAACATAATGAAACATAATGAAAGCATAGTGGTTAATCACAAAACAATATGTTATTATCTATTGTGAAATATTTCTGTGTTTTCTGATGATCTTAGGCAACCCCTGTGAAAAGGTCATTCTAACCCCCAAAGGGATCATGACCCACAGTTTGAGAATTGTTGATCTAGAGTTTTCTGTATGATCTAGATTAACAGGGATCCTCAAACTACGGCCCACAGGCCACATGCCCAAGACATTTATCTGGCTGCCGGGTGTTTTTGCCATCACTGCCTGTCCTGCTTAGCAGCCGACTCAACCCGGGCCCTCAGTGAATTTGTTCATAGCTGTTGTTGTTGTTGTTGTTTTTTATTGCTGTTTTAACTATAGTCTGGCCCTCCTATGGTCTGAGGGACAGTGAACTGCTTTAAAGTTTGAGGACCCCTGATCTAGAATTCTGTGACTCTAGCCCATAAGTAACTTGCATTTATAAAAACAAAAAAAAACTAAACTCCCTGTCAGCGACTCGATGTGGACTTCTAGTGGCCCCTATGGGACAGGGTACCACTGCCCCTGTGGGTTTCTGCGACTGTAACTCCACAGGAGCCACAAGCATGTCCTTTTCCTGGGAATCAGTGCGTGGGTTCAAAGTCCTGACTTTGTGGATGCCAGCCCAACACGAACCCACTATGCCACCGGGCACCACCAATTCATATCGAGAGACACACATGGTTTTTCTAAGCAGTGGGTTCATGTGTGACAGTATCAGCATTTTGGAAACACTGTGACGGTGACACCGAGCTGCTCCAACGGCTGCCCTGCTTTCTGAAAGATCTCCCGAGTGCCGGCAGGCAAAAAGCACTCTGATGCCTGGACTCAGATGCAGAAGGATGACTGACCACGGCACCTTTGGAGAAAAACAAATGGGGACTATTTGGAGAAGAGCAATTTGATTTCTGGAGAATCTGCTGGTGTTGTCCTCGAGAACATAAAGCCCATGATATTTTCCAGGGGGAGACAGAATTCCCAAGCACTCACTGGACCATCCTAAGGCCAACAAGTGAAAGGCCAGTTGTGACTAGGGTCCATTGGGGCCATACAAAAGAGTAAAGAGGGTTGAGCCCCGGTGGCGTAGTGGTTGAGGGTTGGACTGCGGCCCCCTGGCTTGGCAGTGCAAATCCAGCAGCAGCAAGACTGGCCCGTCCACTCCCACCAGAGGGCAGTGATGCGCACCCCCCTCCAAAAAAAAGCGAAAAGCAAAAAAAGAAAAAACAACAACACAAAAGAGTAAAGAATGAAAATGAATGCACAGATGTTCCAAGGCTTCGGTTAGACTTTGTCTGCATTTCCAGAGCCCTGGTCCTCTGTGCATTATCAGTGACTACTGGCAGTGTAGGCACCCCAGAATGAGTGGTGAGAAGTGTGTAGGAATCGTTTGCTTGTTTGTTCGTTCGTTTTGTTTTGGGGGCCATCACTGCCTCTGGTGGTCATGGGAGCCACCCAGTGCTGCTCCTGAGAGCCACCGCTGGATTTGAACCGCCAAGCCCGGGGGCCGCAGTCCCGCACTCCACCACTTACGCCACCGGGGCTCAGGCCAGGAATTGAATAGGTAGACTCCCATCTTGAACTGACAAGTCTCGACTCCTTTTCTATGATGCCCATGTAATAGATGATGCGTGTGGCAAAGTTAAACCATAATATAATGAAGTGGATGCTCCAAGACCAACAAGTACAAATCCCTGGTGTCCCAGAAGTATCTAGCAGGGTCCTGGAGCCACGTGGCTTGATGATCAAATGAAGGTGAAGAAAGGAATCATTTGTTTAAGGACCTCCTCTGCTGGTCATCTGAACAGTCAAAGAAGATATGGCAAGAGAACAGTTATATGTTTTCAGCGACGCCCCCTACCCAACCCTCATCCTGATTCCAAGAACCCCTTTTGACTTTGTCTTACACAGTGGATCTAATACACAACCTGCCGGACTACTTGTTTCAGAAGAGCTACTAACCTCCGTGGGACAGTGGTGTTCCACAGATCCCAATTTGAGAAAAGCTGAACCCATCCAAGCCCTTCATTGAATAGGTGAGGCCCCTGAAACCTAGGTCAGCATGGTGAGCTGGTGACAGGAAACTCATTTCCCAAATCTTTTGTGTGCAGTTTGTCCCCGTGCTTAGAAACAGGCCCTTCGGAATCTGCTTCTTCTTTTGTGCCCTTTTCTATTCCCTCATGGGGGGCAAGTCCCTGAGTGTGAGCGCAGGCATAATGCGCCTGGGAGGGAAGCAGGAGAGCCAGCTGCTTTTTGGAAAGTGCGGGTTGTCTCACTCTTCAATGGACAATACTTGATGCATTCACTCAACAGCACTGGAAGCACATCCTAGCCTGCGAGAGAGAGCGGTAGAGACAGAACGAGCAGAGGAGGGAATGCTGGATTCCACGCAGGAGCTGAGCAGGTCACCAACGGGGTGGTGGCTGTGCACTATTCGTTGATCCCCCCCCACAAGGGTGTGCCTGCCGTGCCAGGAGCTGCCCGAGGTGCTGAGGATACAAAGATTAGTCAAATACAATCCCTGCCTCCAAGCTGCAGACCGTCGGATATGAGAAACGAACATGTCCCGGATGACAAGACGTGCTAGACCCAGAGTGCAGGAAGCTGGTGGCTTCCGGGGAGGATAGGAAACCGGGGATGATTTCAAGCCATCCTCTCCTGACGAGCACCACCTAGTAGTGGTGCTGGCTTGACTTTTGAAAGTTCTTGGACATCTTTATAAAAACGTGTCTCAGATCTCAAGAACTCAACTTACTGAGAGCAATTGCCAGCGTTGACAAAGCCAGATCTGGGAAGAGACCTACTCTCTTCGTTAGCATGCAGGAGGCCCACGGACATCTACGCTCCCCCTCCCCCCACAGCAGCTTGCCTTCCTAATTGTGTTTTCCTTTAAGCAAATGCTAACATTGGTTTATGTCCCTTGAGCACACACCAGCTGGATAGTAGGAGGAAGCCAGATCAGCATTAAAAATTGACCGCTGATCACTCCGAGAGCAGACAGGCCACAGATCACAGAGTGAAATATCACCTTATTTATAACCAGCCAGGAACTGTCCCAACCCAAACAGCCTGCCAGCCCCACCTCTCATCTTTGCCCGGGCCGTTACAAGTCGGGATAGAGCTTTCTAATGAGTCTTTCCACAGGATCATCCACAAGGTCGCATGGCATTTAGAGGACGTTCATGAGACTTCTGTGAATATAGACAGCTCAGAACCCAATTGTGGGATCATTTTTCAAGAGACTTGAGACCTGAGATTTGCTTTTCGCTTTGTGAATTCATCTTCCCATGAACCACTGCCCTCTGGAAACCCTCTCTGGGGTCCCCAAGGCCCTGAGTCTACGGAGTAGGCTTGGTGACATCTAAGTGCATCAAATGAACTGCCACTGACTCTAGCCCAAGCAACGCTGACAAATGAAATGGGAGATGCTGTTGCCTTTTTCATTGACGAAAACAAATCTTTACAGGGGAGAGCGAGAGGAAAAAGAAACCGAAATGTCAGTTGCTGACACCATCATTCCCTGCCACTCAGTAAATAAACATCACATCTATTTGTTGTCATGGAAACGTTCTGCCTGAAGCTGAGCATCAAAGTGTGATGATCAAATGTGCCCACTCCCTGCTCCCCCCACGTATTTGAGGCTGTGCACAGTGACTCTTCTGGCATTTCTCAAGAGCTGCCGGCACAAGAAGGAACATTTCCCCTGTTTGTTTTCTTTCTTCGGCATGAATGCGTGTCCTTTGGGAAAAGAAGCACGTCTCTTAGAAACCTATCAGAGATATTTGAATGCAGCTCCCCAGCCATCTCGGTTCCCCCGCCCCCCCCCCCGACACACACACACATACTCTCCACCGCCACTCTCTTAACCTTTGCCTGAGAAGAATTTAAATGGCATAGTTAGTCACGACATATTGTGCTTCCTGTACCCTGTACCCGGGGCTGCATAAAAAGGGATTGATTTGCATCATTTACAGTAACCATGTGAGGGAGGTGGGACGTGGGTGGGGCAACAAATGCTGCCGGATCCATCATGAGCAGCCACACATGCAGACAACAGATGAGCGTCTCCTGTGCGTCTCTTCATGGGCAAGGAAGGTTCAGAACCTTCAGCACTCCAGGAGGACGCGCCTCTGTGAAAGGAGACGGTGCTTTTTATTGCTCAGGAAACCACCCGGTCACAGAAACGACTCTTCTGATTACAGTACTTTTTGATCCGTGGAAATGTATACCAACTCACAGAAAAAGCAGCCCTGGACCGAGTTTCAAGGTCTTCTCTTCTAGGGGTCTGGAAAGCATGGCAGTCAATCGTAGTTGATCTGAATACTGACCAGCACACATTTTGGTCCCATGAATGTTAGGCTTGTTTCCAGCTACAGTTGACCTGTTGGTTCCCCAAACCCAAACCAAACATGGCACCAGTCTACCCTGTCAGCTCTCAATTTTGAGTTACAGAACATATGCCACAGACCTCTGAAAAAAGCCCTGCACGCCCATTTAAAAAAATGCGGGTGTTTCCATGAAGCATTAGGTATCCTGAGATGGGGAAAGTGCGTACTGGCTTTATTTAAGGGAGTTTGTGTTGTACTGAATATATAGATCAAGTTATACTTCCCAGGGTGTCCTTAGGCACAAAGATATATTTGAACAGTGCAAATTCCATGAACTTAGAATTTCCCCAAGTCTCACTGCACTGTGATTAGCTGAAGAGGAAGCAGTTCCAAATTGCTATCCTAAAAGGGGACCAGAGGTCAGAGTGACTGCACAATAAATCAGGAGCCCTGTGGCACAGTGGGGTATGTGTTTGACTGTTACCCCCAAGGTCAGCTCTTCGAGCCCAGCAGCTGCTCTGCAAGAGAAAGACGAGACTTTCTGCTCCCGCAAAGATTTACAGCCTCAAAAACCCACCGGAGACGTCCCACTCCACCTAGAGGGTTGCCACGAGTCGCAATCAGCTGACTGCCCGTGAGTTGGGTACAAGAAATAAAGCTTGTTATGTTCTGAAACCCACAATGCGTCTCTCAGTTCAAAGTCCTTGATGAAAAGTAAGATGTGCCAGTCTTAGTATAAGGTGATACAACTTCTCCTCCTGTGCACAAAAAGGCTGACAGGGAAAGTTAGGATTTTTCTGCCTTCCTTTTTGATTTGTTACTTTAAAGGCTTATTGAAACGCACAAAAATCATTACCGTGACTACATTAGAAAATCTCCTGAAGCAGGCACACACCACATTTCTGGGCATACCCCCTGGTTGGCCTTCCTAAGAGCCATGCCAGCAGGGGTTGTGTTATTTGGCTCGTGGATGCCTTGCACGAGTGGTGTTGCCATGCAGTGCCTCATTCTGCTGTGCACAGGGTAGCTGTGGGTCTGTGGACTCCAGGGCAGCTAACAGCAACAAAAACAGCAGTGCAAGGATTTTTCTTATAAAGAAGCGTGGGGTCAGCCTCACCTCTGAAACACTGAACATGAATTATCCATTGACTTCCGGTATTAAATGTGTTCGGAAATATTTACTGCACCATTTGAAGATGAAAAACTTAGATCTTCAAGATATTTATGAAAATTGCTATGAACGCTTATATTTTCAACACTGTCAATTGCCCTCAAGCCTTCCATGCATTCCATGCATTCCAACCCTTCCATGTCTTTCCACTCTTCTCAAAGCGGTGTTCTGGCTCTGCAGTAGGCAACCTCTAGTCTCTGTGGATAGGTCACAACCTCTCACATCAAAAAGAAAAACCAGCTGTCATCTAATCGAATCTAAGTAATAATGGCCAGAGATGACACAGATAGGAGAAACAGGGACATAAGAAGGATTTTTGGCTGCACAGGAGGGAAGGAGATGAATAAAGCAGTTGACAATGGACCAAGTGTTGGGGGGGGGGGGGGCTGCCCATGAAGCCAATTGAACTCAGGTAGGATAGAACACAGAGTTCTCCCAACTCCTCCCTGCATTGCCCTTCTTCTTCTTCTTCTTCTTCTTCTTCTTCTTCTTCTTCTTCTTCTTCTCCTTCTTCTTCTTCTTCTTCTTCTTCTTCTTCTTCTTCTTTCTTCTTCTTCTTCTACTTCTTAGTCAGATCTTCCTACTGTCAACGCCACCAGCAATTGATTGCCTCAACTGTGTAGCTGCCAGAGATTCAACAAGACTCCTTTCTGGTCTACCAAAGTATAGGGAAAATCTGCTTTATTTTTAATTCAGTGAAGGTTGTGTTAAACTTTCATGAAAATATAGAAGCCTCAGAGATCCATTGAACTTGATCTAGTCAGGTAACTTTAACTCACCTCCAACCAAGGCTTAACATCACCTCCAGATATAGAGCATAGTGACGCTAGTCCCAGAACTTCCTTCTTACTCTGAAATGTGTATGAAACTACATCAGAGCTGTATGCTAAATAAACAAGTTCATGTTAGCGTTGCGATTGGTTCACACTGTTTCAGGCCCAGTCAGGGTCCTAACACTTTCAGGAACAGCATTCCAGATACCTTTTAAAGATAGACATAAATGGAAGAAATCTCTAGAGACAGGAGATGGGGCTGACATTTCCAGTTTTCATTGACAAGCTGGGGGATCTTGAGCAAGAGACTTCCCGTCTCAAGATCCCCATGTTAAGAAGACTTGACAGTCTGACTTCATGAACTACTGACAAGATAACAGGAAATGCAAACACCAGGGACAGCTTTGACCACTGGGCGTTGGACCCCCAGATCCATCAATGCTTCTGGTTCTCCTGTGTGTGCTGTGTTCTGAGTGTCTCTCCTGAAGTAGACAGAAAGACGAACAGAGGAGAAACAGAGTGCCGAATGAGGAGGCACCAGCTCAAAGTGAGAGGATATCAGGGACCAAACTGGAAGATAGAATGAACTAAGTAGAGAGAATGTGGGAAACACGATGAAGGCGAGAACCTCGACACCTGGACATGGACCATGGCACCGGGGCACCTGCATTGCCTATGGAAGCAAGGGCAGGCTTTTGTGATGCCCCATATTATTTTTGTCACATGTGTTTCTTGTACCTCAGTTTTCATGTTTACAGAGGGTAAACATGATTGAGTCCTGCCTTGTCCTGTATATCATCAGGATGTATTTGATATGTTCATGTTGGTTAGTATTTATGTGGACAGTTTCCTCTGCAACTTGCAACTATAGATTAGAGCCTCAAGAGAAGTTCTCAGCCAAACAGTGGCAGCCCTGAGGGTGTCTTGTAGGGGTATGAAGCATTTTGATGGTCAGAATGGTCAGAAGGCACTACCTACCTCAGTAGATGGGAGAGAGAATGCATACCTACAATGTATAAAATGCAAACCCCACAGTACATTGTTCTGCATGGCTTTTGCATGTTTCTTCAGATATTTGAAAGACAAGGGTTCTCTTAGTGTGGACTGTGGGCCTTGGAGAGGTCCCAAGGATCTTCTAGGAACCACACACAGACAACACCATTGTCACAGTAACACCATGGCATCTTTGCCTCTCACTGAATTGGCATTTCCAATGAAGAGACAAGAGCAATGATGGGTAAAACAGCTGGTGTCTGAGCATTAATCAAAGCCTCAACCCCAAATTCTACTACAGAAGTGATCATTATATTCTTCACTGTCATGTATGTAATGTCAAGCAAACAAACAAAAACAAAACCCCTCCAGTTCCATGTAAAACTGCCCTTGTTGTTGCAATAAGGATTATTAACTTTTTGTCAGAAGAATTATTCAGCGAGTCTTGGTCCTTGAGCTTATCCCCCATTGCTCTGCTTCACAACATGTTAAAGTCTATTAGTGCACTTCGCACACATACATGTGCAATTCTGTTTGAGTTGTGAGCTGAACCAGCAGCTCTTTTCATGGATCAACATATTTACATCTGGCCCTGCAAACGAGGGCTGTTCTGATCGACAACTTGCACCCCAGCAAACAAAGCCAGGATACGATCTCTAAGTCAACAACTGATGGTATTTGTTTCCCAGGATAAATGTCACGCTTTCTAGCAAAAAATGAATCACTTGGGAGTATTTGTGCCTATCACCATGACAGGCCTCAATACTTAAAGACTCTTCTGATGATATCAATAATGCTATGATCAAATAGCACTTGCTAATGTTGTATAGTGGCATTTATCAACCTTTAGGAGGTCTGTGCAGTGGTTCTGAACTAGCCTGTGATTCACAAGGTCCTCAGTTCAAAACACCAGCCACATCTCTGGAGAAAGATGGGGCTTTCATCTCCCCAAAAGAGTAACAGCCTCGGAAAGCCACAGGGGCAATTCTACGCTGTGACTATAGGGTTGCCCTATAGTCAGTGTCACTATGAGCTGACATTGACACGATGGCACTGAGCTTTTCAGTGAGGGTAGCTCAGTGAGCCAATAGATGTTATAAAGTCACACGGAAATAAAAGAGCCATCCTGAGGGCAAGCAAAACCAATGAGTATAAATGAAGCAGAGTGTCAAACGTTTATCGATTGCTATATGTACTTTTCAACAGAGGTTTTGTTCAATTATTGTTGTTGGGTTTTCTTGTTTGTTTTGCTTTTTGTTGATGTATGTTTTCCGTATATGAAATTCAGGGTAGGTAAAACTATAGAGACAGGAACTGGATTAATAACTGCTTGGAGTTGGGAGGAAATGGAGAACAAATAACAAGCACAAGAAAGAAGAAAATGTTCTAAAATTGATTGCGGTGGTGTCTGCACAACTCTTTGCAATGTAGTTAAACTAATTTGTGATCTATGAATTATGTGTCAATATGCCAATAAAACTGCTCAACTCTTTGGAAGCTGATTGATTTCTGATTTCACAGTATAACTAGTCTGTAAGAAACAACATCCAGAGCCCCCATTAAAATGACTTAAAAAAAAGAAAAAGAAAAGAAACTCCTTAAGGTGGGGGTGTTGCCTGTCCACCTCAGTTTGGAACAGCAGACCCACGGTGGGAGAGTTCTGTGAGGGAGACCTCATCCCTATCCTGGACCCCGGCCACAACCCCATGCTGCTATGCGGGAACCTGCATCCACGAGCCAGGGGTCACCTGGAATGGAAACCCTGTGGCTGCCACCTTGGCCATGTGGGTTTCTTGTGTGCGAGCAACGTCTTGTGTCTTTGGGGCCTGTGAAAAGCCCCCACCCCCTGGAAAAGAAAAAAGAAACTACATTCATTGAGTTTCATGTCTTAAAAAATATAGCCATAATTATTCCAAATATGCCTATAAAACACCCATTCCTTTTCAATTAATATACCTGTGTGCATCCAGAGAGGTGCTATATATCTTAAGAAAAATTACAACATCACAACCGACTGAATGCCAAAACAGGTATGGAAAGCCAGTTGTCTTTAATTAAGCTAGACATGAAAGAGATTTGCCAAAATGAAGAACACATTAGATTTCTCATCATAGTAAATCTTTTGAAAAATAAAGATCTTCTTACAAAAGTATTATCTGTGTGAGCATGCAAGGAGTTTTTTAAACAGATAATTTAGTTCTAAGTTTTATGCTTTCATTTCTAACATTGCAAATACCAATAGACATAACGCAACAAACGTTCACTCACTGCCATTGAGTTGATTCAGCCATTGAGTTGAGAGCAGCCTTCCTGGAGAGAACAGAGGCACTTTGTGGGGTTCCGGAACTGTCACTCTCAATGGAAGCAGAAGTCGCCTTCCGCTCCCTCCTGGAGACTGGTGGGTTCCCACTGGTGACTTTGCGGTTAGCAGCCCCGCCAGCAGTCCGCTAGGCTACCGGGGATCCGTAAAGAACATAATAAATTCTAAAGGGGCTTAGTAATTTTTGAGCATTAACAAAAAAGTAACTTGGGGGTGTGTAACATAATAGATACAGTAATGTCGCAAAAGAGCCTCCGGGTGATGGAGACGGTCAAGGCACTCACTTGCTTGCAGGATGGTTGGAGGTTCAAGCCCCACTGAGAGATGCATCAGAAGAAAAGCCTGCAAGTCTCCTTCTGAAAAATCACATGTCGAAAGTCTGACGACCGAGCACAGCTTCACTCTGACTCAGACGGCATCGAAGGAGCCAGGATCACCTTCTTGGTTAGTGTCGTGAGAAACTGCATCACCATCTTTTTGTATAGAATGTGCGCACGTAAATGGAAGACGTGTGCAAAAAAATAGTGTGGTTTGCCCAAACCCTAAAATGTGTGCACCTTTCGAGTTTAAAAATGGCAATCTGAACCTTGGATCTCACTCTATGTTAAAGATCATCACAAAAGTACGTTTGCAAGTACTCATGGACACCCGTGGGAGAAAGGCAAGACTTTCTATACCCGCAAAGAGCTACAGGCTCAGTAATCCACAGGGGCTGTCCTGCCCTGTGCTACAGGTCCCTATGAGTTGGGATTGACTGAATGGCAGTGAGAATGTACCCTTCCTGGAATAGAAGTCCCGTGGAAGTCAGTGGAAGATCTTACGCGGACCCATCCCTAGTGGCCATTTCACAGACTTTGCACGTTAGGTCACCCATGCAGTGCACTTGTATCGTCTGCTTTAGAGTCGTGATCTATTATCCCATGAAGGCACAGTCCTCTGACCCCTTCTTTGTGTCTTCTGTTGCTGTTGCTGCTGTTCGGTGTCATGGAAGGACTTCCAATGTAGAGCAACCCTGTGACAACCGAGCCAAGCTCTGTCCAATCCCGTGCCATCGTCACCATTGTTCCTGTGCCTCAGCCCAGGGCTGCAGCCGCTGGGTCCCTCCATCTTGTTGGGAACCTCTTTTTTCACTGCCCCTCCAGTTTACCAAACCACTTTACCTCTCTCGGGACTGGTCTCTCCTGACAACACGTTCAAAGTATGAAAGACAAAGTGTCACCATCCATACATCTTGGGAGCACTCTGGCTATACTTCTTCCAATACAGATTTGTTTTCCCATTTAGCAACCCATGGTACTTTTAATATTCTTGCCCACGGTTCAGATGCATCTATCCTCCTACAATCTTCTTTATTGAGTGCCCAACTTCTACATGCAGATGATTCAAGGGAGACTGTCATGGCTTGGGTTAGGTACATCTTTGTCCTCAAAGAAACACACTTGTTCTTCAAATCTCTCAAGAGGTCTTGTGTGGTAGATTTATCCAAGGCAATACATCTTTTGATCTCTCGACTGCTGCTTTCATAAGCATTGACTGTAGATCGACAAAAGACAATATCCTTGACAATTTCAACCTTTTCTCCATTTATGATGATGTTATCTATGAGCCCAGATGTGAGGACTTGGGTTTTTCTTTTGCGGAGGAGAGCGGGTGCATCACTGCCCTCTGGTGGAGTGGGAGGCCCAGCCTTGCTCCTGGAGAGCTATTCCTAGATTTGAACCACCAAGCCGGTGGGCCACAGTCCCACACTCAACAAGTGCACCACCGGGGCTCAGCCCATTAGGTCTTTCTTACATTGACTTGTAACTCTCACGAAAGGGTGCAATCCTGAATCTTCATCAGCAAGTGCTTCAATTCCTCCTCACTTTCAATAAGCAAGTTTTAGTCCTCTGCATACCTCAGGCTCTTAATAAGCCTTCTTCCAATCCTGACGCAGCACTCTTCTTCATGAAACCCAGGTTCTCTTACAATTTGTTCAGAATATAGAGCAAGAAGTCTGAAGGGAGGATACAACCCTGATGCATACCTTTCCTGATTTTAAAATATGCAGGAAACAGTCTCTTTGTGCAACTGCCTCTAGATTTTGTATAAGTTCGTCATGAGCACAATGAAGTGTTCTGGAATTCCCATTTGTCTCAAGGTTATCCACAGTTTATTATGGCCTACACAGTCAAATGCCTTTGTTTAGTCAATGAAATACAAGTAAACATCTTTCTAGTATTCTCTGCTTTGAGCCGAGATCAGCAATTATATCCCTTTTCCATGTCCTCTTGTGAATCCAGCCTGAACTGGCAGTTCCCTGCTGCCATAACTGTTCTTAGAAGATCTTAAGCAAAATTTTACTTGGGTGAGATATCAATGATGTTGTTCTGTAGTCTGAGCATTCTGTTGGGTCACCTTTCTTTGGGATGAGCACAGATATGGATCTCTTCCAGTCAGTGACCAGGTAACTGTCTTCTAAATTTCCTGGTCTAGATGAGTGAGTGTTTCCAGTGCTTCTTCAGCTTTCTGAATCATTTCAGTGGTTCTCCTACCAAGTCTTGGAACCTTGTTTTTCACAAAACTCCATGCAGCTTGAACTTCTTCCTTCAGCACCATAGGTTCTTGCCGAGTCTGTCCTAAATCACAGTGATCTTATTCACCACAGAATGAATGATCCTATACACAACAGAATGAAACACCTTCCAGTCCCACACCAAGCTTACAATTATTGTTATAGAGATCACTTACATTGTTCATGAACATCCATAATAATGAAAGAGGAATGTCAAACATTTGTTCTAAAAGGGGGCATTGAGTATAGTAGGGCTGAGAACGACTGCTCTAGAAGGAGGTGGAGTCTGAGGTTAGAGATTATGCGCCAAGAGGAAGTCACAGCAGAGGAAGCTTTGAGGTGGGTGCTGTGGCATGCCATGCCTTTAACAACAATGGGAAAATATCTGTAGGGCAAAGACACAGTCACAACAGAACACTATTTGTAACCATTTGCCCTAAGTTCTCACACACACCTTCCACTCACAAAAGCCAATCTCCGTGTCCCTCTTAGAGTATGAGCTCCTGTTTGCCCACCAGACTTTGGCTCATTTTGTCCTTGGTGCACCCTTTGTGGATGTGTGTGGGCTGTTTGCTTGACTCCGTAGATAGCGCATTCCATGTCCAACACCCTTGCTGTAAGTCACTTTCTCTTGGACACTTGATTTAGCGTCCTTCTGGCTCGACAACTCCTGCCTAAGATTTTAGCCACTCTAGAAAATCAACCAAAGACGGGACAGAGTTCACAGAAGTCAAGTATAGCGAGACCGTGAAGCATGAGTGCCATCAATGAAACAAGAGGCGAGGAGGTTCTTGGTAGTCAGACTCCCATGCTTTTCTATTTGCTATCCTCCTGCCAGGAATTCTGAAATTCATTCCATTTCACAGTTTTAGAAAATGGCAAAAACGCCTCACTCTCTTAGGCCATGATTAAAATCCAGTTGCTTATTTATAGGGCCATTTGTGGCTGAAACCTCTCCTTAAAAGAAAAAAAAATTGCTTTTTCAGATGGTTTTCTACTATCTGCCAGCCGATGTTATTTTGGGATGAGGCTATTCAAACTTGCTCAAATCTGAATGATAACTCAATGAAAATGAGGTTGATGTAAATGTCTATCCACAACGGGGGTGCGGTGGGGTGGAAGGGGAGACCTGTTAAATTAAATCCAGAGTAAGTACCAACATATCATGTGCTAAGAGTTACATGTGTCAAATGAAGGAGTGTTATGAGGATTAATGAGTCTGTTATTAAAAAACGCTTTGGGATTCTTGGAATGGATGTCATTGTTGAGAGTGGGGGTAGAGCTGGCGTTTACAGATTGTAGTTATGTCAAGGCCTTGTAACAGGCTCTGGGGAAATACAGAGAATGCCAGAGAAGAACTTAAAACATTTTTTTATTGATTGTTGTATCTTATACTAAATTTAGCAGTATACATTCTTAATTCATCAGACTGTGCAGGCAGATGCCGCTGTCTACCTTGAAAAGTTGTATCAATAGTAGCATACGCTCCTCTGAGACTTTTAATGTGGTGCTGCAGCCTATGGACTCAATGCTATGGTTATGGCAAGAACCAAGTCAGAACAAGCTTATTCTTATTTCCCACAATGGTTGGTGTCCTAGGCAGATGTCAATGACAGAGAATGTCAAGAAATTCTCTGCTGGCTAAATTATATATCTAGCTAGACATAGTGGCGGGATCCCAGGCTGTTTCCTACAATGCTTCACAGTGCCATGGACAGAGAAAAATCAATCAATTGCTTAGATGATTCTAAATGCCTGCAGGTCACAAATAGTCTCTTGGGAATTTTCCTTTCTTTCTCACTAGCAAAATGTTCAGCTGAGATCACCTTACCCCTTGAGACTTGCAAAATGTGTCCAGAACTCCAAATCACCTCTCTTTCAAAGGTCAACACTCTCCACCAGTTCCCCAGGGACTTCTGGGGAGACTGGTTCCCAGCCTCCTTCTGTGGCTCAGTCCTCTTATCCTCACCATTCTAACCACATAGCCAGTCCTTTTCTTGAATTTCCTGAAAGGTGGGCACACAAAGCATATGGCATGCAGCATCTCATTTTCCTGAACATTTAGGAAAATGAAAAGAAATTACTTCGTATGAACAAAAACAATTAGAATCATGTGATAGATATTACTATTCTTAAAAATCTTTCAATGGTTCCAAAATAAAGACATTCCCACTTGCCTGTTTTTCTCTATAAATTTCACAGCACTCAGATACCTCTGCCCACCACCAACCCCCATCTTTACCTCCTGTTTACTCCCTGGGTAAACCTGCCCAGCTCCTCCTTACCTCTTCTGTCCCCATCATTGTCTAGCTCCCTTTTCTGAAACAGCTGCAAGAGAGAGTCCCTCTGGATTCTCCTAGAAATTTTTGTGCACATTTACTCAACTTTATGGTAACTAAAAACCACAAACATAATTGGTTTAGTTTTTTCTTAGATGGTTTGTGTCCACTTTGGATATTCATCTGCACTTTGATATTCTCACATAACAATATGTCTTGAAGGTCATTCCATATCTGCAGATACAGAGATGCCTCAACATCTACATTCACTGCATGGGTTTTTGTCATATGGATAGAGCATAGTTTACCGAACCAATGGTGAACACTTAAATTCTTTCCAGTAGTTTCCTATTGCAAAAAATCCTACAATGAATATCTTCACAAATATGAGATTTGCAATATAGATGTGCAAAATCGCTCTAGAGTAAATATTTTGCAGTGAGCCTCTTTGGTTAAATTTTTTTTGGGGGGGGGGGCATCACTGCTCTCCGGTGGTGGGAGTAGGAGGCCCAGCCCCACTGCTGGAATTGAACCTCCGTCCCAGTGGGCCGCAGTCCCGCGCACAACCACTATGCCACCGGGGCTCAGCCTCTTTGGTTAAATTTTACATGCATTTTAATTTTATTAGATAGTGCCATAAATAGAGATATATGAACTGACAAATCTAATGATCTGCATTTGAAGAGATGAGCAAGAGTTATAGAGACATCTAAGACTGAGAGAACCTGAACAAGGAAGCAGAGCTTACCTCTGTTCTGTAAGTTCCTTGAGGACAGAGATCCGGTTGTTCATTGCCCTACCATTCAGCTCCATTACCTGTCCTGACCATTTATAAATATGGAAATGGCTGTGGATAAGTGAGTGGTGTAATAAAGGGTCAGAATTAGGAACTCAATCAAGAGTAAAACAAGTCATGTGAACTATCATGTATGACAGGGGAAGAGTAGCAAGAAGAACTATAAAATCTAAATTGCTTTTCTTCTGACATTACCCCAAAGAGAATTTATGCTCTGACCACTGGTACAGTTACAATACGCGTAAGTAGAGAAATGTGGTGAAATGTATCTTCAGTATTATAGTCTTCTGTGGGAAAATATTGATCCAATCATCCAATAAAGAACATTGCCTTTTGCTATTTTTCCAAGCACTGGACATTAGTTTTGTCTATATGTAGTTATTGCATCAAGATGCTTTAAGGTCATACTAATGGTCTTGGCTGTCCTCAGATCAGACGAATTTCTGAAGCCATCTCACTGGCCAGTAGTCCATCCTGTCCATCAGATTAGGGGAAATGATTGTATAAGCCTTTCTCTGGTTAGCCCAGAAAAATGTATGGAGTCAATCCAAGGCCGTAAAGGGGCAGAATTCATGAATTCTGCCATTGGTTTCACAAGCCAATAAAATCAAGTCATTATTATAAAATAGGTAAATGGGTAGCATAAAGATTATATTAAAACCTCTCAGTCACACACACATAAAAGTAGCGATGTACTTCATTAAATGCTACTACTTAACCAGCCACTATCCTATAGTCTTCACAACTTTAAATATTATTATCTCCATTTTACATACAAGGAAACCAAGGTGTAAGTAGGAGGGCAAGTCAAAAAGTTCTGGTGCAAAATCATAAAAACCTCATTCGACAACAACAACAAGAACATAAAACCTTTATTACACACACACAAAAAAACCTTTTTTGAAATATTGTCCATTAATGTCTACACATTTTTGAAAGTTGTGTTTGCATGTCTCTAACCCTTCCCCAAACAATTATTCACTCTTTGATTGATACTAGGACAAAACTGGCACCTTTGGCATCCTCAAGAGACCCCAAATCACGTTATTATTAATGACTCTTTGAAGACACTGAGAGGTTTGCAAGAGTTAAAGTCAACCGAGGCAAACACTACTAACACAACCCTGCAGGCTGAAGTGGTGAGGGAAGAAGAGTGATATTGCAAACAGAATATACAGAGGTATAGATAGAAAGATAGAGGATACTACTGCAAATTGAATGTGCTAAAGCATATAAGAACAAAGTTATGCAGTCACTAGACCTGGGAGCTCAGAATTATAGTTCTGAATGACACCAATATCAATTAGCATAACATGACTCACAACAACAAGGTTCTAAATCCTACTGTGGTGAGTCGCACTGGGTGCTTACAAGCTCATGAGAGCTAGCTAAAGTGCACACACTGGTCTCTCCCCATCCAGAGGGAATAAGAATAATGAAACTAGAAAGACACAAAGAAAGAATTATTCCAATGGACTTTTGGACCTTGCAGATATCAATCTCCACAACCCTGAGATCAGAAGAACTATATGATACCCAACTACCACTGACAACTGCACTAAAAAAGAATCCCATTAGAAGATCTTGCTTAGACGGGCAGAAAAATGAAGAACAGAACTCAAAATCATAAAAGAGACCAGGTCTGATAGACACTCGTGGGACCCCCAAGATTACACCTCTTAGTAATGCTTTGTGTCTGAAGCTAACCTTACCCTCATGCAAGTCATTTGGTATATATGGGGAACATTTACCCAAAAATGCAGGGTTGAAGAGGGAGTGATGAAGACAGGGAGAAAGTGCAATAAGTGATGGTACATTGAGGGGATTCAAATGGATGGATATAAAAAAACATGCATATATTATTGAGTCTAAAATTGATGGTATGCTTGGCAACCTTTACCTAATCACAATGAGAAGTTTGAAAACAATGGATAATGTAAAGAAGAAGAGGGGTTAAGGCCAGGGTTTATAGGGTGGGTGGGATAAGTGCTGTCAAGAAAATTATCCTAGAACAATCCTTGCTCTCTTTGAAGAATGAGCAAGTGTATTGTCATGGTGGGGGAAATTCCTCCGTGCAACTTTGCTGGCCTTTTTATTACCAATGCAGTTGTTCATCTTCTAAAATTTTTCTTAATAAACTTCCTTCGGTTGCCTATGTCCTTCAAGAAAATCTATCAAGTCTATCCCTTTGGAACATCAGCAAACACTCTGCATGACCTTCGGAGCTGATTCCCTTGCCTTAAATTTAACTGTGCCCCAGCTTCACCCGCTGTGGATCCCCTCAGAATGCAATGTTTTGATTGGATCTTATTTTCTGAATCCTGTTTGCAAATCTAAGACTTGTTCCCGGTTATGATTCATTCTATAAAATCATCATCATTAGCTTTGATCTTGTTTAAAAGGATGGACGACCTGCTGTTTGAGTTAGCTGGTCTTCACACAGCACTTTTAGCCCTCACTGGGCAGCAAGCTTGCTGAGGCTAAGTGAGAGGTTCACCTAAAATGGAAAGTGCTGAACCACGTGAGATCCAAGTTTTAGCAGCTATCACATCAGTGGGCATCCTGCAGTCTTCTCCCATCCGTTTCTGAACTTGAGTCATGGTTTCTTCCTTTGTTGAGGTTGATCCTCTCCCCTCTCTTCAGTCATCCTTGCAATCTTCCCAATATTTCAGCAAATATTTGCTCCATCCAGGAACTTTTCACATGGGAAGCATCCATGCAAACTTACTGCAAAGCTTAAATGATCTGCAAAGATTCCCACCTGAGTTCTGTTTTTATTTGAACCCTAACAGCAAAATTCTTTCCCCCATGGTATGAAATATCTTTTTTAATTTTTGAACTTATGCTAATGAAAGAAAGACAAGTGTATTATTGAGAAAACTTGTTAGATGTGGGGAATTAAAAAGAGAGAGAAAGAACTTGTCATCTAATGGCCAAAGCATGTTTAAACATGGCTTATTTGGAATATGAACTGGAACCTAATTGACTCATCTATGGTCATTTGGCTAAAAATGTCATGAAGCAGGAATTCCAATGCAATATATGATGCTCTGAAGTTGAAACCTATATTTCTACTATACTGTGAACTTGAATTTCAAGTATGCATTAATGCTATGGACCGTTCACCACTCATACTATTGTCCTTTCTTCAGGCTGTCTCACTAAGTCAACAGGATGGCAGTGTTTATGACATGCAATTAAATCTCAGCCTCATTAATATGCCAGCCAACTAAGTACCTAATACTATCCTGTTTCCATATAGAATGGGTTATACTTCAGATCTAGTGGTGGCATATTTGTAGTGCATGACTTTCTTTCCAGGATATATCTTATCATGCTGGGTATTGGAAGTATCTCAGCATTTAGACTCTACTTGCAATAGCATGTTTTCTCTCTCTCTCTCTCTCTCTCTCTCTCTCTCTCTCTCTCTCTCTTTCCTTTTTCATTTCGGTACCTGGCTCATTAGAGGAACCACTAGTCATTTTAAAACCAAATTGAGTTTAAATACATTTCCTTGGCGCATCTGTTTTGTTAAATGTATCCCAGGAAGCTAACATTAAAAGCAAATGCCATTAAGAGGGCATAAGGTAAGCTCATTTAGCTGACCAAATTATATAACACAATGAATTAATATGGTAATATGCCTTTGGAGACCAGCAGCAGATAATAGAGGTGAACAGAGGATCTCAAGTCTGGTTTTGGAAAAGCAAAAGCAATTCATCATTATGCTGTAACAATATAGGAAAACATTTCTCATTTCCCACTTGCCTGCCCCCAATTCTGAAAACCTTAGCTTATACTTTCTGAACACCAACTCCAACCAGTGCAACTTTTCTCACTCAGTCTGTTGCAGCTTTTCTACCAAAAAAAACCCCCTTCTTATTTGTATCTGGAAGCAATAGCAAATAAGGGGCAACTTTAGTTCTAAGTTGTAAGTTAGAGTTGGTGGGGCATGAAGTTATGAGCGAGTTGCCCTTTTCACCCTGCAGAACAAGTAGCAAATGCTCTTTAAACAAACAGAAGGCCGGGTCAGGAAACCAGAGATGAACAGGTAGAATGGAGATCACACAAAAGAATCCAGCTGTCTTTCCTTTGCAGTTAAGCATTAGTAATGACGTGCTACATAAATTGACAGTCATTTCTTGGACTCAGTCCTTCTCCCAGTGGCGTGGGTTTCTGTTTCTCTCCTGCCAGGAAGAACCTCATTAAAGCTTATTGTCCCAGCCTCTTCGGGGGAAGAGGGAGGCAGGGAAGGCTATCTAAATGTTTTCTCCTGACGATAAAATTACATATGCTCATTACAGAAAAGTCTAAAAAATACAGAAAGGCATAAAGGAGAAGATGCAGAATCATTTACAATCCCAAAATCTCAGAGATATCACTAGGATATGTTTATGTCTATGTGGCATAACACTCCAAAAACAGGATCTTAGTTACGGCATAAAACTATTGAACAGTCCTTCTAAGATCCAACACTTCGGGTTTAAGGATTGCTTTTTTATTTCTTCATTTGAAATTGCAAACAAAGGAATAAAAAAATTCTTACATCAACCTTTCTTCCCACTTGACTTTCTGTAGCCACAACAGTGAGACCCAGTTGCCTATCAGTCCACGCTGGCTCCCGGTGACACCAGGTGTCTGAGGGTTTTCAATGGCTGACTTACCAGAAGTCAGTCTCGAGGCCTTTCTTCTGAGGCCACTGTGTGATTGCAAGCT
The DNA here is from genome assembly GCA_004026705.1 of Nesogale talazaci. Classification (NCBI taxonomy): domain Eukaryota; kingdom Metazoa; phylum Chordata; class Mammalia; order Afrosoricida; family Tenrecidae; genus Nesogale; species Nesogale talazaci. The sequence goes on along the minus strand of PVJH01013504.1, from coordinate 29,337 downwards.
CCCAAGCCCTCATGTACCATGCCACGCAGGGCCACCTGGGTTTCTTTGAGAATGTCATATTCCTCATGTTGACTTCTTGGATTGTGGGTGTGGATGGATAATCATAGGTTCTGCGTTAAATCCCCTGGAAACCTTTCCCTTCTCATCTTTCTTGACCACTCAGTAATGTTCAACACCACAACCCTTTTCTTGAATTTATTTGCACGCAGCTCCATGGCTGGGAGCTGCCCCTGATTGCCTCCCACATCGAAGGCCTTGTCTCTACTTCCCTTTCCCTGCCTCACGCTGAACCCTGAAGTGCCTCCGACTTCTATCGCCGGCCCTCTGCTCCTCTCTGCCTGTGCTCTTTCCCAAAGTGAGCTCGTCCAGGGTCAACGTGTTACTGATTTATAGCTAAACCTCCCAGTTTTTATTTCTATTTCAGCCCCTTTTCCAAGATCCCACACATAGGGAGTCAACAGTCTCTTGAGCTTCCTATGTCGCCGTCCCACATGGCATTGGAACTCATGACCTTAACCAAACCAAAACTATTCTTTCCATTCCCTGATTCAGTAGGAGGATAAATAGCATTGACTGTAGTGGGCATCGTTTTCTTAGCCCTGATTTTAATGGGAATGCTTCTTGTGTAACTCTGGCAGTCTGTTAGTTTGAGATAGATTTTTTTGATTACATAAGAATAAGTTTGGGGGCTGAGCCCCGGTGGCGTAGTGGTTGTGCGCGGAACTGTGGCCCACTGGGATGGAGGTTCAATTCCAGCTCCACAGGGGCAAAGGATGGGCCTCATACTCCCACCACCAGGGCAGTGATGCCTTAAAAAAAAAAAAAGAAAGAAAGAAAAAAGAATAAGTTTGGGAGAAGCTGAGCCCTGATGATGAAGTGGTTGGGTGCCGGACTGCGGCCCACAGGATTGACAGTTCAAATCCAGCAGCAGCTCTTCAGGAGTCAGGCTGGGTTTCCTGCTCCCACCAGGGCAATGATGAAAAAAAAAAAGAAAAAATTTGGGAGATCAGAGCCCTCATATGCTGCTGGTGGGACTGAAAATATGTGTTATCACTTTGGAACATGATAGGAAACTACTGCAAGCAACTTGGAACAGAAATTGCAAACACTCCAGCAATCTTTTTCTGAGAGATATACACCCTAAAGGAATAAGAACCATAGCATAGACATATATATGCACATCCATGCAAATTCCAGCACTGTTCACAATAGAAAGAAGATGGGAAATAACTTAAATGCCATCACTGGGAAAGTGGGTAAAGAAACATGGATCCATACATCAGAAGAGAATACTTTGCAACACTGAAAAACAAACAAAATGTGAAACCTCAAGCACCGCCTGGCATAGATGGACGTGGCATTATGTTGAGTGAAATTTGTCATTCACAGAAGGACAAATATTATACAACACCATGTTATAAAGGAAAAGAAAAGAAGAAGAGAAAGACTGTCATACCTAAGGGAATAGACTTTGGAGTTTACCAAGAACTGGGGAAGGCAAAGGACAGAAGATTAAGCAACAGAATCTCAAAAACTAGTAACTCGCTGACATCATGTCAGTTCTAACTCATAGCTGCCTATAGGACAGAGGAGAACTTTCCCTGTGGTTCTCTGAAGCTCTGACTGTTTGTGGGAGTAGATAGCCTCATCTGACTGCTGGGGAGTGGCCAGTAGTTTCCAACCACTGACATTACACTTAGTGTAATGTTATCCATGAGAATAAGATGAGAAATCAAAGTGTATGGGTTAAAGATAAACCATTGGGGTTTATTCATTTGATTCATTTTTCAAACTGTTGACTCCAAAATCCATTCTATGAAATGCAAACCTCCATGTAATTTACAACACAAAGTTTGTTTAGAAGCGGCCCTCGAGCTCAGAGGCAACAAAGCCCACGTGGAAGAGGCACACCAGCCTGTGAGATCATGAGATATCAAAGGTATCAGGTATCAAACAACAAAAAATAATATCATGTGTGCTCACCATCCTAATATAATCCCTGAAGAGAAGTGGGTGCATAAGTAAATGTGGTGAAGAAAGTTGATGGTGTCCAACTATCTAAAGATATAGTGTCTGGATTCTTAAAGACTTAAAGGCAAACAGGTGGCCATCTAGCTCAGAAGAAAAAAAAGCCAACATGGAAGAAGCACTCCAGCTTGTGTGATCATGACGTGTTGAAGGGATCAGGTATCAGACATCAAAGAAAAAAAATCAAATCATTGTGAATGAGGGGGGAGTACATATTGGGGACCCAAGACCCATCTGTAGGTTACTGGATATCCCTTTACAGAACTGTCCTGGGGAGAAGTGAGCCAGTCAGGGTGTAGTGTAGCAACAATGAAACATACAACTTTCCTCTAGTTCCTAAATGCTTCCTCCACACCCCCTCCACTGCCACTTCCCCCGCACCACTACCACTACTATCATGATCCTTGCAAATTTGGCTAGACCAGAGGATATACACTGGTACAGATAGGAACTGAAAACATGGGGAATCCAGGACAGATGATTCCTTCAGGACCAGTGATAAGAGTGGCGATACTGAGAGGGTGGAGGAAGAGTGAGGTAGAAAGAGAGAACCTATTACAAGGATCTACATATAACCTCCTCTCTGGGGGACAGACAACAGAAAAGTGGGTGGGGGAGACATTGAACAGTGTACGATATGACAAAATAATAACGATTTATAAATTAGCAAGGGTTCATGAGGTGAGGGTAGCGAGGAGGGAGGGGAAAAATGAGGAGCTGATACCAAGGGCTCAAGTAGAAAGCATTGAGAATGACAATGGCAACAAATGTACAAATGTGCTTGACACAATGAATGGATGTATGGGTTGGGATAAGAGATGTATAAACCCCCAATAAAATTATTTTTAAAAAGAAGTTTGTTTTGTTTTTCAAAAGAAGGTATTAAAGAACTTTTCAATTCTGATATTTTGTCTTCTCCATTGTATCTTCAATGTGTTAATACTGATAGGTGCCTTTATCTTGTCAATAATCTTTGCTCTGGGTGCTTGTGTTAGTCCAGGTAGACTAGAGAAACAAATCCATAGACATGCATATGGATATAAGGGTACAGTTTATACACAAGAGAAATAGGACATTAAGAAAGCATCCCAACCCAGTCCAGTTCAAAATCATAAGTCTGATATTAGCCCATATGCTCAATACCAGTCTATAACGTCTCCTTCGGACTCACGAAGTCACAGGCCAGTGGGTGCAAAATCCCAGCACTGGTAGGGGTCCCCTCATGGCTCCTCACTTCCAGGGCTCAGGGTCCATCAACAACATCCAGTGGTGGTAGAAGCAACTCAGTACTGGCAGGGGTCTCCAGGCGGCCTCTCCAACTTCAGAGGTCTGGTTCCGTCAGGGCAAGACTGTGTGGCTTCTCTGGCTTCTCCAGCTCCTCGGACATTGCCATCTTGTCTTGTCCATAGTTTGTTGTCTCTGAGACTAACTCCCAACAACTGGGGGATAGCTTCTCATCTCCATCAGGGAAATATTGTGAGATTTCCCAGAAGTCTCAGGAGAAAGCCATGCCCACATGGAGGCCTCATTGGTTACTCAATGGTACTCTCCAGATTAACAGGCTAGACTCCACCCCTACATCCCAATCATGAAATTAACATTAGCACATGACCACCACAGTACTTAAATTACCCAGTTCACAATCAATACCACAAAGTTGACAAAGCTAACACTAAGCAGCAAATAGATTTTAAAGGATCGTATCTTCCTGGAGACACTGAAAATTGACAAACTAAAGAAAAAAAAGGCATTATACAAATATAATAATTAAGCTAAAATCAATCAATGGCTAAAATGCCATTGCATGGCAATGGTAAGAATTGCATGGTAAGAATTGCATGAGTTAAAACTGATAGAAAGATAGGCTCTCCTTGTCAGAAATGGGACATATAAAATTTGACTATGGTTTTAGACAGTGAAAAAAAGGAGGGCACAAAAGAAGACCCACAAAGGTAGAAATTTTTGTTTGTAAGATTTTATCTGAACAAACACAAAACGTAGCAGGAGGGGAATCCTAAATAATGCATCTGAAACTCAGAGGTAAACTCAGTGAAAATCATTTCAGAAAAAATAAAACTGCAAATAGAAATAAATCGACCGATGAGGGAATCAGGGCTTTTCAGTGGACTCTTCATAAAACAAAGGGTAAATAATCAGTTTTCTCTGAAGTGTTTTTACATATTGATTGTGATGGCTTCTCTTCCTCTTGCCCTCACATCTCACAGCCAACTGCATGGCCCTGCTCTGGCTCCAGATCACAGCAAAGCTGGGTAGCAAGGTTGCCCATGTCCAAGGATCCACCTGGACCTCCAGGAACTGGAGACAGAGGCGACCTCAAGGTCATTCTTCTCCCTTGATATTCCTTTCTCAAGTACCAAGCTGAAGCCCTCAGTGAAGAGGATCTCACAATTCAAGATTCTCAAAGCATCGAATTAGATTTAGAAAACATGTGCTTTAGGGTCCTCAACCCAGGGCCAAGCTTTCTCAGAAACAAATGCCTGAGAATGCATCGAAGTCCAGCTAATAACTGCAGGATATCAATGATAGATCTTCTGCTCTTTCTTTGAAAATGCCACTACATTAATTCAAGTGTCTTCTCTTGATGTCCCTTTTCCATCAACCGAGTCAAAGAACCTGGCGATGGCCATGTGGGTGTGCTTGGCGTCTTTGAAGATCAAATGAGATCTTCATCGTCAGAGGGGCAGTCCCCTCGTTTTGCAGCTGAGGACCAGGGAGACACGGTGACTTGCCCACAGCATGGAGTTAATGAACAGCAGGGTTGATGACGCCCCCCAGGGTGCTTTCTCTTAGATCACTTTCTCTTTCATGGATTGTGGGTTCTTGCCTTCCAATGTGCCTCTTTCGTGTGTGTGTGTGTGTGTGTGTGTGTGTGTGGTCATTGGCAGCTAAATCTAAATATCCCACAGAGACCCTCGCAGTGATCTTTGAAGAATAACTGTGGGAATCACAGCACGTTAACCGATAGTTGTTTTTCTTCCTCAATCGCCATCAAGAAACACAAAAGACCAGCAAGGTCAGTTTTTGCAGTTTTCTCTCCGTGCATAATTAGGAATCCCCAGTGCAGAGTGAACAGGTGAGGTGCACTACTTATGCCTCCATTCCTTAGAGAAAAAGTTCTTGCCTTGGACTTTTTTCTCTTCTTTTCCAATTAGCTGGAGTACGGCCATGTCTATTACCCAGCTCTGTTTAATAGACAATAATACACTGCCCCGGATGATGGTGGAGAAAGGAGCTATCAGGGATGTAGTGAGTGGATGGAACATAAACTACCCGCCAGCTTAATTCATGGGAGATTTGATCCCTGGGGCTCGCTCTTTTTGAAGCCACCATATGTTGCAGGAAGGATGGATCCCCAGTGGTGTCATGGGCTGTATGTCGGGCTGCTAACCTCAAATTTAGCCGTTCAAAGCCACCAGCAACTCTGCTGGAGAAAACCCATGGGGGCAGCTGTACTCTGTCTTACAGAGGAAACTCTGTGGCGGTGAGGCTTTTGTGCGTTGCTTTGGGGAATCTTTGCTATGATTGCCTTGGCTGTAATTTGTATAATAACCAAATATTTTCTTTCCTCCAAGGACACTGAGAGAGAAAACTAAGGCCCTTTGTTTTCCATAATGGCCAAGATGCATTTCATTGTAGATTAGTCTGTACAATATCTGATTGAGGAGGAAAATGTCAACTCTGTGCTTGAAGATAAAAAAGATGGATCTGGTTCATATTAGAAAAGTAAGCCAGAGAAGACTGGCTCATATTTTAAGGATCTATCACCTGACAAATATATAGTTTTAAAATACCCTCCTGTTTTAATAATTCCTCATGAAAGAATTACATGAGCAGGCAGAGGAAAAAATATGAGAACCGTGCTGTATATTTCACTGAAAAAAAATTCATATTTCTGAATTTTTAATAGGGAGCCATTCAATTGCATTTGATATTATTAAAATCCTTCAATAAGATAAGTGGTAACAGATAAGAGACAGTATTTAACCACCTTTTGCATGCTCTATGTGATAGAAAATACATATTAAATCCATCTAAAATATATCTATTTCCTATTAAAAATCTGCTTACCTTAAGTTAAAGATTGAATTGAGTTGGTGGTTTCTTCCAAGAAAATGATCATTATTTTTGTTGCTTTGCAGTAGTAAGCAAGGATGTGAAAGACTTCTTCCTTACTTGGCTCTGTCTTAAAAGGATTCTTCATCTACACACAACATCTTTGACTGACATTAACCAACAGCTACTTTGCTGAAACTTCATCATTGTTTTTTGCACAGTGCAAATATCAATCATTGCCTGATACGTGGTCTCAGGCCACGTTGCAGACAGATGTGGCCAGCTGTGGATTAGTACATCTGACTGGACACTGGGTTGACGGTATGAAAGGGTACAGGAATACAGAGTTCTAGTTAATTTGCTTTTGCCTAATCTAGATACCAATTCAGAGCATAGAAATGTCTTTCTATTTTTTGGGGGGGAGCAGAGTAAAAAATCAACACAGCTTCTCTCCCTGCTGTTAAATAGAGCAACCAATCTATTTTTGAAGACCATACTTAAGAATAGTTGAGTTTAGAGATAGTGTTTTCTTATAGCTATTGATTATAAATAGTGCAATAATTCAAGCATTAACCTTCCTTCCATTCTTTGACCCCAAAATGTTAAATATAAATATGTGATGCTTCTTCACACCAAATGAGATTTCAGGAAGCAGAATTGCTTTATGGTCAAACTAAAGTCTATTTAATAAGGAGCCTTTAATAAAGCTGTGGCTTCAAACCAGTCCAAGGCCATGACACATGATAAATGTTCTTTTTCGAACATGCACAGGATAATCAAATCAGAAGGAGAACTTAACCCCATGCTCACATTGCTCCCATGTTTACCATTTACATTTTGAAGGCCCATGATGTAACTCAGCACTAATAAGGAATCCACACACATATACACATGCGTGCATGTGTGTGTGTATACACACACACACACACACATATATATATATATATATCATAGTTAAACACACACACATTTTAGAAGGGATTCTGGGAGTTCATTTGAGAACATCTTCCAGCATCTGTCCTCTCTCAGGAAATCTCTCTCAAGCCCCCCACCTTTAATGGTCAAAGGATCCTTATGACTGAAAGCCTCATGTGGATCCTTGTGCAAGCTCCCAGCTCATCTTAAAGAAAAACATTTACTAATTATTTGGGACAGCATGAATCAAGTGGGCCTCTACTTCAGTGACTGACATCATTTAAATGAAGGTTATCTCAAAGCCAGATGTTAGACCAGGTGGTATTCCCAAATTCTCAAGGTCCATTCATCAGAATTCAGGATCCAAACTCCAAACTCACTGTCATTAGGTCAATTCCAATTCATAACGACTCTGCAGGGCAGGGTAGAGCTGTCTCTGTGGGTTTCTGAGACTCTTTACAGGAATGGGAATGTTTCCTCTTACTCCCAAGGAGCGACTGGTGGTTTTGAACTGCTGACCTTGTGATCAGCAGCCTAAAATGTTCCTGGGAATCCTCAGGAATTTCTAAGAATCATAATAGTTTCATAAGATACTTACACTATTCTTCATGATCTCACTCAAGAGCATGAACATCTTAACATGTGTTAACATGTCTTAACATGTACTACAAAGTTACATTTTAGTGAAAGTTTTGAAGACACTGTAGTGTACAGAAAATACCCCAACATGGGAAAACACCAATTAATATTATTGGGCAATTTTCATATAGCATTCAGACTTTCTAGCAAAATTAACGGCACTCCCCAGAATCACCAACGACATTGCCAATTTGAGGACTTATTTAGCATCCAAATGACATGATTTTGTAGAACCCCGCTTGTAGGATTAGAGTAAAAATATACTAGGCATGTAACTGTATTAATGCTCTCTTATATGCAAAAGCGATTCAGTAACAGTGACTGACTAATGAAGACACAATGTCCTCAGCTATAAGCAAGAGTAACCGGTTAAACTAAGACACTTTTCTCCACTGTGCTGGAACGCAAATTTCCAGAGATTTCTACCCATATCACAAAATCTGTATGTTTGTATGGTGTATGTTTGCTTTCAACAGGATACTCAGGGTTTCCTCCTTAACAGGAATGTTTCAAGGCTGGTCATTAAACTACCTTGATTCCCACTGGAGACCGATCCTGTTTCCCCTTTTTGCCAATCCCCCAAGAGATTTTTCCAGGGGCAGTTGCAGAAAAACAAATTTGCTGAGATGGGTCAGGAAAGGATTCCTGCGTGAATGCTCTAGGGCAGAATTAATGGTGAAACCATGCTGCACTTCCTCATAGCATCTTGCGGTCTTCTCAGCTGGTGGCCAGTGAGAACACCTGCTGAGTCTGCTCTGGCTGCAGGTGGGCCCATGCACAACAGAACAAATGGTTGCCTGGCCCTGCTTTGGTGAACTTGAGCTCATTGTTGTGGCTCTCATGTTCATCTGTCTGACAAAGTTCCCTTTGTTCTTCTGTGACCGTCTGCTACACATGATGTCCTTTCTAGAGATTCTTCCCTCATCAAGGTTAGTGAAGTACAAGCCTCCCCATTCTTGCTTCTGAGGAACGTCTAGGTTTTATTTTCTTCTAAGACTCATTTGTTAGTGAAGTACAAGCCTCCCCATTCTTGCTTCTGGGGAATGTCTCGGTTTTATTTTCTTCTAAGACTCATTTGTTCATTCTTCTGACAATTCAGGGCAGACACAGGATTTTATATGAAAAACATGGAAAATACCTCTTCAGCCATTTCTTTTGTCTCTGTGAGCCTCATCACCATCTCTCTGCTGGTCAGCCCCTCGGACCTGAGCTTTTTACATGCCATTGAGTTGATTCTGGTTCATAGCAAACCTCTACGACAGGATAGAACTACCCCTTGTGCGTTTCTGAGAGTATAACTCTTCATAGGAATAGAAAGCTTCGTCTTTCTCCTGAGGAGTCCTTGTGGTTTTGAACTGCTGACCTTTTGGTTAGCAGTCCAATGTGTAAACTGCCGGTCTACCCATGCTTCTTATGTGTTCTGTATAGAAACTCTCCATCTTTCCCAATACCAATTCCACAGGCACTTAGTTCGGATCCAGTTCCTCCTTGGTTACAAAAGTGATGCTGGCCAGAAAGAGCTTCTAGTAGGATATTCAGCCCATGCTCCCCAGAACCTCCAGAGAGTTAGCACCAGAGGGATACCTGTGCTTGCCCCTGCCCAGATAGCCTTCCTGCGGGCTTTTAGCCACAGCAGCACCACATCCATCAGTTTGCCATAGATGTTGTGGTAGTTCTCTAAATATTTGTCAATATGAGAGGACCGAGAGTGAAGGGGTAGAGTCTAGCCTGTCAAGTAGGTCATGGCCAATAAGGCCTCTATGTGGGCATGGTCTTCTCCTGAGGATTCTGGGAACTCTGTTATTCTTCCTTAGACTCTCTCTCTCTCTCTCTCTCTCTCTCTCTCTCTCTCTCTCTCTCTCTCTTTCTCCCCTCAATCCCTGAGAGATGCTTTTTGTTGATAAGTTGCATGGAGGAAGCCAGAGCTTTAGAGCTGGAGAAGCCATGTGGAGGCCCCTGCCAGCACTGAGATGCTTATAACACACTGGATCCTCAAGACTTCCCACCCACAGGCCTATGAGCTTCCTGCATTCAGCATCACTGCATGTGTTCCTGGAGTCTGAAGAAGACTTTATAGATTGTTACCGGACATATGGGCTAATACCAGACTAATAGATTATATCTGGGCTGCACTGGGCTGTTTTCTCAATATTCAATTGCTCCTTTTATTTCTTGTAAAAATTCTTTTATTTAAATTCTATCATTTCAAACTTCAAAACTAGTTTGTAGCTATTATCTCACTTAATTCTCCTGTTGGTCCTCTGAAGGAAGGCGTGCTTGAGAAAACAAAAGTTTGGGTAGATGAATAGTGGTCAGGATTACAAAGGTAATGTATAAACAGCAAAATCAAAATGGAAACTCAGATATTTAAAGCATTACATGGCAATTTCACTGCATTAAATAGAAAGGCTAATTTTAAATATTCTCCTGTAAGTAACTTAATTTCACACACATGACTTAATGCTGACTGGGAGGAATGGGCATGCCTTCTGAACCCACTGTCCATGATGCAGCATCTTCCACCCACCGAGCAGGCTCCATGGAAGATGGGAGCAGTCTATGTCCAGTGCACCCGGGGTTTAGGCAGCTGGGAGTATGGGCCGCAAGAAGAATGGCACACTTCTTAAGATTTGGTAGGAGGTCTTGTGTACCGTGAGCAGGATCAAGATTGCATGTCAGCAATACTGAGACTTCTAGGAGCCTCTACAGAAAGGTTGCTCTGCTGGTGGATAGCACTTAGTCAATTGTGTGGGTGTTGATAGTGTCCACATGGCTGGTGTCTGTGTGGAGAGGTTTGTTTCTGAAGAGACGTTTGCTATCCTGCAATTGTTGACACTGTGAAGGTCATTAGTTCATGCAATATTCCATTAGGGCAGCTTCCTCTGAAATAGTCCACGTGGTCACAGAGTGGGGTGGGTCCTTTTCCATTGCTGTGCAGTGGCTCCTGTGTACGTGCATTTGTTGTAGCTTTGCTGAGGAAAGGCTTATGTCTAGTCCTTCAGGAAATAAATAGGTGCACATTAATGATAGCAGAGAATTCATAATTAGTTGCAGGCTTTATTGGTAATGACCAAAAAATTCGCTTGAATCTATGCAGCTATATACAAATTTTAACTAATCTTAGCACTTATTAACCATGCTACTAGATGTTCATGGAGGTATACTACGTTTTATTCTCAATGAAAATCATGAGAAGGTGCTGTTACAGTGTCCGACAAAGTTAGGAGTTGTATGGACATGGTACTCAGAAGTGTGTTGGTCTTGGTGAGCAGTTAGCATCCTGTAAATCACTCACTGTGGGTTGTAGAAGCAGCAGGAGGTGTGTCAGCAGGAGGCTGCTTTGATTCCAATGGAGTAACTGGTCTAGGAGTGTATTGTGCTAAACATCAGGCCGGGGGGTGGGGGTGACCTCAATTTAGTAGCTTATCCAACTTCTCATTCAAAGATTTTTAAGTTGGAGTTAAGACCCATGATAACTTCTAGAAGGCTAGAAATCTCTTCTTTAAGATCATTTTTAACCTTTGTAATGAATTCCAACTCCTTGGGTTGTAACTCTTCCTCCAGCCTCATCTTTTTCAGGGGTACTTCACGGGGCACATTTGTGGCTCTGTTACTAGAACTGTTGCTGGAGGTAATCATGCCAATGATAGAGGTTTATCCTCAGCGATGTCAGATGCTGTCAATGGTAGTGTTTTCAAGTAGTTACTTGGACAAATTTCTGTTGATTTTGATACTTATAGACATAGGAAATTCTCTCTTCTTTAATTATGACTCTTTTGAATATGTGTTTATTAATAGACCTTGAAGTCTCCAATTTCCAAGTCCACAAGTCATTTCTCAGTCAAGCTCTTTTTTTTCTTTTTATATATTTATGTATAGAGAAAGATATATAAGATAAGAAAGAAACAGTTAACTATCTATAAAGCAGTACAAATTGCTCGGTGCAACTCATTTGCATGAGACAGCTAGAAGACCAGCAGTCCTTCAAGTCTTGAGGGCCATTGAGCAGTCCTTGTAGAGCAATTCAGGCTATCTGGTCACAGGCAGCAAACAGCAGAGCAGGTCACCAACAGTCAGCCAGATGACAGAGTCCAACAGTCCCCAACTCAAGAGATGTATATCCCAGGAGCGTGGCAAAGTAGGGCTTGAAAGATCCTCAACTCACAGCTCCATAGTCCATGATTAGGTGCCCCATGGGTACTGTTGCTTGGAGGTCGAGACACAGGACGAACAAAGCAGCTAGCTGGTCTGGAAATCCAAAAGCAAGAAAAAGGACAGGACTCATGGAGCTCTTCCTATCTCTGTCCTTCAATTCATCCCATGTGTTCATTGGCTGTGCCATTACAACAGATCCACCAACCTTCTGTGGCCATGTTGGCATAAAAAAACCTACCCATCACAATCCACCCCTTGCCAACATGGCACCTGTACACAATTCTTTACCCATATAGAATTTTCAGACATCACTGAAATCAAACTTATACTTAACATCAAACATCTATCATACATATAAATGAGAACACACTGAGTCCAATTGTAGCTGATATATCATACACGATTAAAGAAAATATTCAATAAGCTCATAAACAGAAAATACATGAACAATCACAAACCTCGCTTCTGCAATTGATCACGTGGTCATAATTGGGAGGTAGAACTACCTTCTTCTACTATCCATTCTGTGTTACCTTTGCCCTCAGCAATCACTTCAGCTGGTTGTGGTTTTTTGCCCTGTGGGTGACCCAGACCTTCATTCCTGAGGGGTTTAGGTCATTAGATGTCCTGTCATGATGGGGTTGCTGTAATTTACCATTAACTTTTATCACAGAGCATGGTAATACTAAGAGTCGGCCTATGGGATCTCTGGATTCCAGACATATTCCTCTTTACCCCCATTATGTAACACTAGTCCAATTTCTTCTTGATAATCTGGGTCAATCACACCACTCAGTACAGTGACACCCTTCCTGATCTATTGATCAAAAGGCATGAGAAGCCCAAAGTGACCAGGGGGCATTCTCAGCTGCCAGTTCAGTGGAATTCGTGCTATGTTTCCAGATGGGAGAGTTCCTTCTTTCGGGACCAGGACCTCCAGTTCCGAAGAACATAGCGTTGCTGGGACAGGAAGCAAAAATGCTGCAAGTGGGTCAATAGGAGTAATAGTGAGTTGTGCCACTCCAGTTTCCATCCCTTGCTTCCTGGACCCATGAATTCTGGCTATTGGAGACACAGCACCATATATTGGCAGCTGCTTTAAAGCATATACAGCTTCCTGGAGAACACTGCCCCAGCCTTGCAAGTTGTTGCCACATAGTTTGCATCGCAGTTGTGTCTTCAGGAGGCCATTCCATCGTTCTACCAAGCCAGCTGCTTCAGGATGATGAGTAACATGATATGACCAGTGGATTCCATGGGCGTGGGCCCATTGCCTCACTCAACTTGCCATAAAGTGAGTTCCTTGATCTGAAGTAATTCTATGTGGGATGCCATGCCAGTGGGTGAGGCATTCTGTAAGTCCACGAATGGTGGTTTGGGCAGAAGCATTGCATGCAGGGAAGGCAAATTCATATCCAGAATAGGTATCTATTCCAATCAGAACAAAACGCTGCCCCCTCCAGGATGGGAGTGGTCCTATATAATCAATTTGCCACCAAGTTACCAGTTAATTTCCCTGAGGAATGGTTCCATACCTTGGACTTAACGTCAGTTTCTGCTGCTGGCAAATAGAGCACTCAGCAGTGGCTGTGGCCAAGTCAGCCTTGGTGAGTAGAAGTCCATGATGCTGTGCCCATGCATAACCTCCATCCCTGCTACCATGTCCACTTTGTTTATATACCCATTGAGCAATAACAGGAGTGGCAGAGAAAAGAGGAGGGCCAGTCTCCACAGTGCGTGTCATCTTATCTACTTGATTGTTAAAGTCCTCCTCTTCAGAGGTAACCCTTTGATGAACATTCACATGAGACACGATTACCTTTACTTTTTTGGCCATTCAGAGAAATCCATCCACATACCTCTTCCCCACACCTCCTTGTCACCAATCTTCCAATCATGTTCCTTCCAAGTCCCTGACCATCCAGCTAAGCCATTAGCCACAGCCCAGGAATCAGTGTACAGTCTCACATCTGGTCACTTTTCCTTGTAGGCAAACTGAATGGCCAGATGCACTGCTCAAAGTCCTGCCCATTGGGAGGATTTTCCTTCACCACTATCTTTCAGGGAGATCCCAGAAAGGGGCTGTAACACTGCTGCTGTCCACTTACGAGTGGCACCTGCATATCGTGCAGAGCCATCTGTGAACCAAGCATGACTTTTCTATTCTTCAGTTAAATTATCATAAAGAACTCCTCCCCAGGAGGCCATAGATGCAGATTTGGAAAGAGAAGGTAATGTGACTGGAGTGGGGCATTTGGGCCAATTCTTCATACAGTGTACTTATACCTTCAGGTCCTGCTCTGGCCCGATCTCGTATGTACCACTTCCATTTAACAATGGAGTGTTGCTGTGCATGTCCAACTTAATGACTCTGTGGGTCAGACAATACCCAGTTCATGATGGGTAGTTCAGGCCTCATGGTGACTTGGTGGCCCAAGGTGAGGCATTCAGTCTCCACCAAAGCCCAGTATCAGGTCAACAGCTCTTTTTCCAAGGGGGAGTAGTTGTCTGCAGAAGATGGCAGGACTTTACTCCAAAATCCCAATGGTCTATGCTGTGATTCACCAATAGGAGTCTGCCAAAGACTCCACACTGCATCTTTATCAGCAACTGACACTTCTAGCACCAATGGGTCAGCTGTATCATATGGTCCCAGTGGAAAAGCAGCTTGCACGGCAGCCTGAAACCTGTTGCAGAGCCCTTTCTTATTCTAGGCCCCACTCAAAATTGGCAGCCTTTCATGTCACCTGATAAATAGGTTGAAGTAGAACACCCAAGTGAGGGATATGTTGCCTCCAAAATCTGTGTTTTTTTTTTTTTTGGTGGGGGGCATCACTGCTCTCCGGTGATGGGAGTAGGAGGCCCAGCCCCACTGCTGGAATTGAACCTCCGTCCCAGTGGGCTGCAGTCCCGCGCACAACCACTATGCCACCGGGGCTCAGCCCGCCTCCAAAATCTGAAAAGGCCCTCCTGTTTCGTTGTTGGGAGAGCCAGATGGAATAGCTTGTCCTTCACTTTAGTGGGAATATCCCGACATGTTCCACACCACTGGAACCCTAGAAATTTTACCGAGGTGGAGGGTGCTTGAATCTTTGTTGGGTTAATTTCCCAGCCCCTTGTACGCAGATGCTGTACTAATGAATCTAAAGTCCTTGATACATCCTCCTTAGTGGGTCCAATCAGCATAATGTCATCAATATAATGAACTAGTGTGAATTTTGTGGAATAGACAGACGATCGAGGTCCCTTCAGACTAAATTATGGCACAGGGCAGAAGAGTTGATGTACCCCTGGGGGAGACTTGTAAAAGTGTACTGTTGGCCCTGCCAGCTGAAGGCAAACTACTTTTGGTGATCCTTTGAGATTGGTATCGAGAAGACGGCATTGGCCAGATCAATAGCTGCATACCAAGTACCAGGAGAAGTATTAATTTGCTCAAGCAATGAGACCACATCTGGAATTGCAGCTGCAATTGGAGTCACCACCTGGTTAAGCTTACGATAATCCACTGTCATTCTCCAAGATCCATCTGTCTTCTTTATAGGCCAAATGAGTGAGTTAAATGGAGATGTGGTAGGAATCACCAACCCTGCATCTTCCAAGTCTTTGATGGTGGCACTGATCTCTGCAATCCCTCCAGGAATGTGGTATTGCTTTTTGTTTACTATTTTCCTGGACAATGGCAATTCTAATGGTTTCCATTTGGCCTTTCCCACTATTATAGCCCTTATTCCACATTTCAGGGATCCAATATGGGGGTTCTGCCACTTACTAAGTATGTCTATTCCAGTTATGCATTCTGGAACTGGGAAAATAACCACAGGATGGGTTCAGGGACCTACAGAACCCACATACCAGAGCTAAAAATCCATTAATAACTTGAGCTCCATAAACCCCCACTCTGACTGGTGGGCCTTCAAAACACTTTGGGGTCCCCTGGAATTAGTGTCAGTTCAGAGCCAGTGTCCAGTAATCCCTGAAAAGTTTGATTACTTCCTTTCCCCCAGTGAACAGTCACTCTTGTGAAAGGCTGCAGGTCCCTTTGGGGAAGGCTAGAAGAAAGACTAACAGCATAAACCTTCGGTGATGTGGCAGGGTTCTTCTTCCAAGGGACCCAGCCTTCCCCTCCTTCAAGTGGCTGTGGGTCTGTAAACTGGCTCAGGTCTGGGAATTGGTTGAGTGATCGTGACTGCCTATCCCTCTATTCACCTGATCCAGCATTCTTCTGCCTGTATAGGTCACATAAATATTTAGTGGGTTTCCCATGTATTTCACTCCTAGGGACACCATGACTAAGTAGCCAATGCCATAATTCCACACGAGACAGGCTGCTTTGATTACCATGAAAGCCTTGCTGTCTATTATAACCACGTCCACCCTGTCTCTGTTGATTCAGTGCTGACGCTTGCCCTCTGTGACCACGGAGTCCAATCAGCCCCATAGTGGGCAAATGTCAGAGTTCACTTAAGGCAGTTCCCACAGTTAATTAATCCTGGTGCACACAAAATAGCAATTATAGGAGTCTTCAAAGATGCTGGGGCCCACCTCACAAACTTATTCCTTATGGTTGTAGTAAAGAATATGTCCTTTTGTGGTCTATGGGAGTATCCTGATCCATTCCCCCATACCAATTTCCCTCAGCTTTTGGATGCCTTCTTCTACAGTGTACCAAGGTAAGTCAGGCACCTGAAGTTGGTCTAATCTAGGCCATCTGGCAGCCCATGTCTTAGTGAACCAGCCAAATAAGGAGTTGGATCCTCTCTTAGCCTCTCTCACTGAGACATTGAAAGAAGACTCTGTGCTTAGGGCTCCCATATCCAGAAACTCATACTGATCTAATATTACATTTCTTTCACCAGTATCCCACACCCTCAGTAAACATTTCCAGGGATACTCCCCAGGCTTTTGCTTGTAGTATTTGAAAGGTTGAGCAGTTCTTTGTCAGTATAGGGTACTTCTTCTTGAGTAATCACCTCGGCCTCACCCTTAGGAGCTTTCCTTGCCTTAAGTTTAGTTACAGGTCTAGCAGAAACTATCAATAGTGAGGGTGTTTCCTGGGTGTTCTCAGCACTATCCTGTAAGTCATCTCCCTCAGGCAATGGTAGAGATGCAGTACCACCTGGCGTTTCACTTTGAGTAGGTTGGTTGATCTGCTCAGGTGTGGGTTGCTTTGTTGATAGTAGACTACTATCTTCAGCTGGGAGGGGTAGATCTATTGACTGGGCTGGTTCAATTGTTTCTAGTGGTAGCATAATATCCTCCTCTTCTGGATCATCAGCCCATATATTCCCATTCCATGTTTCAGGGTCCCAATTTTTTCCTGTCAATGCCCTTACCTTGGCTTCGGACACTGCTCTTGATCTGCCATTCAGCTGACGTTGTAATTCAGCCACTTGCATAATGAGACTTTGGACCTAGTTCTTAGCAATATCGACTCTTTTACTACAGGCAAGAAGGCTTTCCTTTGTAGTACAGACAGAATCCTTCATGTCTGTGAGTTGGCACTTAAGGCGTGCTTCTGAGACCCTGAGGCAATCCCTCTCCTTAATCACATAGTACATTGTGTGGAGGATCAGCCAACCAGCTTCCTTATACTTGGCATCTGGACAAAACTGCTGGAATATATCAAACATACAATCTCCCAGAACCTCTCCTGTAACCAGCACCCTGTCTATCGGTGCTCCTAATTTAGGTATTAGCTTTGTTATTCCACAGCATGGACTAGTAGGATTGCCAAATTACCCATGGCTTTAGGTCTAGAATTAACATCACCAGTGCTCTCAGGACTAATCAGATTGGAGAACCAATCAAAGAAACCCATATTTATGATTTTATTTCTCTAGAAGCACTCCTGGTACCACTTGTGTCAGGCAGGGTTCTCTTAGAGAAATAAAACCAGGACACTAGTAATTCCTTTTATGTATTTACATATAGAGAAAGGTATATAAGATAATAAATAAACAGTTAACTATCTATAAAGCAGTACAAATTGCCCGATGCAACTCACTGGCGTGAGGCAGCTAGAAGACTGGCAGTCCTTCAAGCCTTGAGGGCTGCTGAGTAGTCCTCTGTAGAGCAATCCAGGCTATCTGTTCACAGGCAGCAAACAGCAGAGCAGGTCACCAACAGTCAGCCCGATGACAGAGCCCAATAGTCCCCAGCTCAAGAGATGTATATCCCAGGAATGTGGCAAAGTAGGGCTTGAAGGAACTGCAACTCATAGATACAGATTCCACGATTAGGTGTCCCACGGGTACTTTTGCTTGGAGGTCGAGGCACAGAACAAACAAGGCAGCTGTCTGGTCCGAAGATCCGAAAGCAAGAGAACTCAAGCTCTTTCTTATACATATATGAGTGTCTATGAATTTGTTCCTCTAGTCTACCCAGACTAACACAGATGGCTTTTCCAAAGAGAATGTTTTGCTTATTTTAAATGAATTGCTGTGCTGGATAAGAAAAAAGAAACAGGGGGGAACATTTTTAATTTTTAATTTGTGACCCAGAGAACATCTTGAGACCTAGGAGAGCACCGGGGGAGAGCAGGGTAGATTAGATTAGTTTTCGGACAGATTCTAACATCCAGTGCAGTAAAGGAGCACAGGGAACTGGAGTCTGGGGCTCTGGGTGCCAGCCAGAGGACTGTATGCTGCGTAGAGCTGTGATAATGAACCCCAAATGGCTCAGAAGCCCCATCAAGGACTGAGTGACATCTTGGATTTTCTGGCCATGTAGAAGTCATCTGAAGGAACCCTGCTGACTGGGGGGAAACCGGAACTACAATGGCCTACAAATTCTGTTAGTAGTTTGTAGACTCTGTTTCTAAGCTACTTTCTCCCCTCCTCAAACTGAGTTTCATCCTCCTTATAGCAAACCCTTTCATGAAGATTATAAACTGGGCAGAGTTCATTGTCTTTCCGCTGCCTGCTTCCTTTTTTCCTGCTTTCTTTTCTCTTTTCCTCCCCTCTTCTTTTTTTCTCCTCCTCCTCATGACTCACATCTGTTTTTCCTTTCTCCCTTTTTCTTCCTCCTCCCTTTACTTTCCCTTCTCCTCCTCTTCCTCCTCTTCCTTGCCATCCCCTTCCTAGCTTCCCTCCTTTCCTAAGGAAACATAACTTTGTTTCTGCTCTCCAACTGTGGCTCTATTCCTGTGTTGCTACACAACAAACTTCCTGAACTGTTAGGCAGGAGATAGTCTGCTGGCCAGATACATGGTCAGCTTCTTGTCACCCCTCCAGCCCCATCCCCCAAGACACCAGTCACTGGGCACACATTGCATTTGCTCTCCAGATGCTTGGTTCACATGGATCCCTCTGCATAGGCATCTGCCTCTTGAACCAACTTGCTCTCAAGACTCAGTCTACCCATCCTTCATGGACCAGGGTTTCCTAAACCAATACCCCTGATGATTAATCACACTAAATCAGACTCTGGCACCTACATGGTGCATTCTCCACAAAGACAAGGAGGAGAGGAGAGTGAAGCCGGCACTCCCAATGTGAAAACCATGGTCTTTGTGCAGCAGAACCGGAGAGGATGTTATTGACTCACCGAGAGAATGACCAAGAAAACATCCCAGAATATTTGTCTTGCCTTGGGTCTTAACTCCAAGGGCACACGTCTTCTTATACCGAGAGAAAGGAAACACAAAGGCCCTGAAATTTATTCAAGTAAAAAATGGTTCCAGATTGTTCTCATAATTCCACATAATTTTATTTTATATAATTTTCCAAATCTTCTGCTTGTAGTTGTCAAAATAAGGCTCAGCAAACACCCAGTCTCCCCCCCCTCCTGGGTATCAACCATAGAGACGGCGTAAGCAACAAGAACCTGGGGCAGGGACCCTAAGGACACCAGTCAGAGCTGCAGCCCCTCATTACTGATCTCACCCTCCCGCCTCGTCAACTTACAAGGCTGGATCCCCATAGCAGCAAGTGAAGTGGAAAATTGACTCGCGGCAAATAAATGAGACTGCGGAAACATATGCGCTGAATAATTCAAAACGAAAACTGTCTTGTTGCATAAACTGCAACTCTGGGCATGAAAGAGGAATCAAAGGCAACAGGGTCTAAAATAAAGATGAAATAAAATAAAAATGAACCTGTCTTCGTGGCTCCCCCGCTGTGTCCCCCCTCTGCCTCTCTTTCCTCCTCTGTGAAATGGGAATACAAAAAACTGCCTTGCCCCATCCTGCTCCAGCCCATGGCCGCCTGGGCACCGGACTCTTGTGGTCCACAGTGTTCTTGGGCTGATACCTGGAAGCAGAGCCCCATCCCTTTCCTCCTCATCCATCTCGGTCTGGAGGCTCCGCTGCACTGTGTTTGGCCTCTTAGCAGCACATGAGACTCTACTGACAGATGGATGCAAGTGGCCCATGATGTGCCTGGGCTGGGAATTGAACTGGGTCTCCTCCATGGAAGGCCAGGATGCTGAACCTCAACACCCCGCACTCCGGACCTCCTTCACCTTGTAACTTAGCAGGATACTATTGAGTGTCACCTCACACTGTGACACTCAGAAAGTGGCTAAAGAAATCCTCTACCCTCTGTGCTCAGGAAAATAACGGATTGGAGTAACCATACTTCCCTGAGGACTTCGCCCCTGATGTCCTCCTGATTGGTCTATGAGAAAGCTCGACACAGCATCTCCACATTTCTATCCCTTGACTCATAAATGAGCAGCAAAATTGCTTACCTCCACTGAGACTCAGGACCAACTCGATGACACCTAAAACCAACAGTCACAACCGCCCGGGGAAGCAGACATGAAAGGCTTGTTCGCCAAACGTTGGGTAGTGGGCCTCCTTCCCCCTGGTCCTTGACTCTACAGAGGGAGGACATTCTGAAGTGTGTGGGAGTAGTTTGCACCCCAAAGTTCCGGAGGCTTGTTCTCCAGTTCTGCATTGCCTCGTAAGCTATATATCCACCGTTTCTCTTAGCGCTTTCCTTCTGTGGAGCATGGGAGAGAGAAGGGCTGAGCATACAATGAGCAGCAGGGGTCACTTGCCGCAAGGCAGTGTGCAAGCAGCTGAGAGAAGGTTTGGGGTGGATGGTTAGAGTCCACCCAGGTGTGCCTTGAAAGACAGGTCTGACTGTGTGCTCCAAAATCTGCTGTTGAGAACATTTTGGAGTGGAGCACTGTTCTATGCAACCAGCAAGGCTGGCAGAAATGGCGAGATCTGAGAGGGCAGTTGTTCACGCTGCTTTCAAGCTGCCCTGTGGGCCAATGGACTCCAAGTGAGCCTTTGGGGAGGGCAGGACATATGAGGCACGCATCTGCTTCCAAATACCTTCCTCATGGGCCTGATATCTAAAAGACCCTTATTTGAGTGGAAAAGAGCTGATGGAAAGCCTGGGATCAGAAAGCATAACCCTTTCTCCTTTAGCAGAGGTGGCCCTAAAGTCCTCAGGGATTAAGAGACTTGCTCCAGAATAGAATGCTGCTTCAGAGCAACATCAAAGCATCAGGGCAAGTCCAAAATCGGATCATGCAGCTCCAGCAAGAAACCGCCCTTTCACATCAGGTGTGAGGTCATGTGTGTTGCATTGTGTGTGTTGTGCCACTGAGTCAGTTCTGACGCAGCTACCCTGTGCAGAACAGAACCTAATCTCGCCCAGCCCTGAGCCATCCTCACGATCATTGTTAGAGTTGATCCCCTTGTTGCAATGACGGCGCCAAGTCATCTTCTAGATGGCCTTCCTCTTTTTTAAATTGACCCTCCGCTTTACTAAACATGATGTCCTTGTCAGAGGCTAGTCTCTCCTGACAGCATGCCCAAAGTCCAGGAGACCAGGTCTCCCCGTCCTCACCTCTACAGAGCATTCTGGTTGTACTTCCTCCAAGATGCATTTATTTGTTCTGGCTTTGGAAGAGAGCAGTCCCCCAAAGAGAAACGACTTGGGAGGAATCATTCCAACTCTATTAGCACACCAATTCAGAGGATTCTTCCATGAGCCAGTCATCGGGAATATCTTTCTGTTCTCACATGCCTTGGCCCCTGCCAGCAGTACCTAACTGTCTTGCAACTGTTAAACTCGGCTGATCTCACTGGGACCCTGGCTTTAGGGTCATAGCACCTGACATGTGTCTGATGCTTGCTATGCACCAGGTACTCAATCAAAGCCAAACTCACTACTATCAAGTCATTTGCAGCCATTAGTGACCTTGTAGGACAGGCTAGAACTGCCCCAGTGGATTTCTGAGACTGGAACTCTTTACAGGAGTAGGAAACCTCATATTGGTCCCATGGAGCATCTGGTGGTTCCCCAACTGCTAACCTTTCCATTGATAGCCCAATGCATAACCAGAAGGTTTGACATTGAGGCTCCTACACCAGGTACTATGCCACCAAAAATCAAACCAAACTCGCCTACCATCAAGTCAATTCCAACTCATAGAGACCCAAAAGCAGGGTGGAACTACTGCCCCCTGTGGCTTTCCAAAGCTATGAATCTTCATGGGAGGAAGCAGTCTCATCTTTTTCTGGGAGGAGTGTTGACCTTTCAGATAGCAGCCCCATTCCTAACCCCCGATGTCCCCAGGGCTCTTTAGATACTTCCCTAAGAGTCCTGCATTTTGACCATCTCACGTTCACAACAATCCATTCAGTAAGTAGGTACTATTCCTCTCACAACTAAGGACAGTCAGGTATACAGAATGTGTCAGGCAGGGTTCTCTTAGAGAAATAAAAATCAGGACACTAGTAATTCTTTTTATATATTTATATATAGAGAAAGAAAGAAATATAAGATAAGAAAGAAACAGTTCACTAGCTATAAAGCAGTACAGATTGCTCAGTGCAACTCACTTGCATGAGGCAACTAGAAGACTGGCAGTCCTTCAAGTCTTGAGGGCTGCTGAGTAGTCCTCTGTAGAGCAATCCAGGATACCCGGTCACAGGCAGCAAACAGCAGAGCAGGTGGCCAACAGTCAGCCAGAGTCCAACAGTCCCCAGCTCAGGAGATGTATGTCCCAGGAACATGGCGAAGTAAGGCTTGGAGGAACCTCAACTCACAGAAACACAGTCCACGATTAGGTGCCTTACGGGTAGTCTTGCTCAGAAGTTGAGGCACAGGACAAACAAGGCAGGTCTCTGGTCCGAAGATCCGGAAGCAAGAAAGAGGGCGGGACTCGCCGAGCCTTTCCTATCTCTGCCCTTCAATTCATCCCATGTGTTCATTGGCCGTGCCGTCACAACAGACATACCAATCTTCTGTGGCCATGTTGGCATTAACAAACCTAACCACCACAATCCACCCCTTGCCAACATGGCACCTATACACAATTTTTTACCCATATAGAATTTTTAGACATCAATGAAATCAAACTTATACTCAGAGGGTAAGTAATTACAAGTTGCAACAGAATTGACTCAGAGACAAGGTCCATGTTCAAACTGTGACACTGTACTGACTCTCTTCTCTTATCTACCGCTGCACAAAAGCACTCCAAAATTAAGAAGCTTATGAAGCTGAAGACGAGAATATAGTATCAGAGCCTAACTTGTGAGAATCCAGTCTACAGAGGGCTATGGATGACTTTAAGCCTCTGGTGAGCTCCCTCTCTCCATAATCAAGGGATAGAATGAAAGTGGTTACTAAACAGAGGGCATTGGAGGGACTGTAGAAGATCAATGATAGAGAACTGACTCAAATGTTCATAAAACCTTGTCAGTTGGTTCCCCTCTGATGCACCTTGGGCCTGATCTGGTTTTCAGCATTTTCTGTTTGTTTGTTTTCTTTCTGTTTTTTGTTTGTGCATATTGAGGTTTATCTCAGATGTGTTAAGTCAGTGAGGGTCAACCTCTTGAACTTGGGTTAGATGTTTTTCTGGTTTTCAGTATATGTCACCCAAGATTGATGAAACTGTAGGGACAGGAAGTAGAATAAGGGCTTCTTAGGGGGTATAGTGGTTATGATGTTGGAGGATGAGGGGAGGTGTGGATAAAAGGGAGCCAATGTCAATGAGTCCAGGAAGGAAAAGATATGTGGAAACAGATTGCAGTAGCAATTGTACAATACTGCGTGGTGTACTAGGAGCTATTGAATGATATGATATATGTATGAACTCTAATATTATATATACATATATATATTAGGTGCAGAAAATAGATGGGAAAAATTAGTAGCTTAAATCAATAAAAATTATATTTCTTATAATTCCATGGGCAAGAATTGCAAGCAGCCAACAGTAAGGACAGCCCATCTTTGGTCCACAGGGCTAGGATGCCCGCTGGAATGGCTGTGATGATTTGACAGGGGTTATACATTTGAGGCTATTCCACCCTGTTCCATGGGACCACGACAAGTTGAAATCAACGCCACTGGCCTGGGTTTGGTTTTTGTCTCGTATATGTTTGAGGAAGAAGCTCTGACGGCACCTTGATTAAGTGCAGGACTCCTGACAATTAGGTTAATGGTGACTCCCCACCTAGTGACTCTGTGGGAGCAAGACCTAGGGACCTGTTCCAGTAAAGATGACAGCCTAGAACTCTGGGTGGGGCAGTTCTGTTCTATCACAGTGGGTGGCTGTGATTTGAAATGGACTGGATGACACCCAACAGCCACTGAAGCTACTCTCTATTTGATTAGGCTAGGCTTCCCCATGACCTGATGTAATCACAATTTCTAGAGTAGCCCCACATGTAAGGTCTTATCAGCTTTCTACCTGCATCAGACTCACTTTGCATAGTGAGTTTACACTATGCAAATCACAGTGCCATGGCCGAAGTCAACATGGAAGAGGAATATACACCGGCATGGGCTCCAGGAGTGAACCACAGCAGTTGAGTAGGAAAGAAAAGCAGAGGAGAGCAGCAGCACCTTGGTCAAGATGTTTGCTTCTTCATTTTCCTGTGTTACACCGCCTTTAAAGAGCCCCATTGGTGCAGTGGTTAGGCGCTGGACTGCTAACTGCAAAATGAGCAGTTCAAAACCACTTGATGCTCTGTTGGCAAAAGTGCTTCTGGTCCCCCAAAGAGTTATAATCTTGGAAATCTGTAGGGGCAGTTCTATTCTGTCCTACAGCATGGCTGTGAGTTGGCATCAACTTGATGGTAGCGAATTTGCTGTGTGTGCTTTTAATCCTTCTTTTATCATTGTAAAGAGTTGCACACAGAGACACGCGCACACACACAGCAAACTCACTGCCATTGAATCGATGCCCACACCTAGCAATCCTGTAGGACAGGAGTCAATTGCCCCTGTAAGAACGTAGTCTCAGAAAGACACGGGGGCAGTTCTGCCCTGTCGGACAAGGTCACTGTGAGTAGGCATCAACTCAAGGGTAAAGAGTTTTGTTTTGTTTTATAATGATAGCTTATGAAATTTTAAAATTATTTGTTTAAGAATAGAAGGAAATTGACTTCCCAGCTTTGGAGCAATAGTCCTATGTGCACCCCCAAAATTGGAGCATTTCATTCACAAACAGAATCTGTTGATATCATCTGAAAAAACCTAATTTGACTAAACCCTAGGATGCTGGATAAGTGAACAGTGAGCTTTCATGGAAATAGTACATTTCCACATTTCAAAGTGTGCCAGATCAGTTTAAGCAGCGACAGTGAATAATAAGCTAAAGTAGTATGACAACAACAACAAACATGTCTTTAAGGTTTAGTCTATATAGTCAATATAGGGTGGTTATGAGTCAGAATAGTCTCAGAATTAATTTAGCAAGTTTTCCACTTAGAAATCCTGATTGAAGAACCAATGGGTAAAGAAAAAATGGTAGACTTCAAGAAGTGCAATAATAGGCAGAAGTATGAAAAGTCAGTTTGCCGAGACCTTATGTAAAAATCATGAGTAGAAAAGCAATTTTCTGGGATAGGAGGTGAGAAGTGTTCCATCTTGCTTCAGAAAAAATAAAAATCATGCTCCCTTAGAAATTCCAGTCCTATGAATGCTATTCCTATGTAGTTCCAGAAACAGTAGATGAATTCTTTAATCTGATTTTATGTTTCTTCAGTGTTAAGTATCACCGAGTAAAACCAAACAAGCAAAAACTCAACTTCTACATTTAAAAGCAGAGAGACTCAATTGTTCACCTAAGACCAGTCGAAGCTAACCATACTGTCGAAGATGATTAAATGATAATTATATATTTTGTTTCCTTCAGACGGATGTCCCATATCACTGCCCCAAGCATCATTTTAGCATATGAACTCATATGTATGCCTATCTCTATTGTGAGAAACCTTGGAGGGGCGGTGTTAGAATGGTTGACAGCAACTTTGTGCGGGAGAGATGTAGCAGTCTGCCTCTAGACAGATGTGTCACCTTGGAAACTCTCTGGGGAAGTCCTCCTCTCTGCTATTGGCTTATGATGGACTCAACAACAGTGAGTGTTGCTTAGATGAGTTCTCTATATTGTATGGAGTTCTCTATATTGTATGGAGTTCTCTATATTGTATGGGTGGTACCAATGGGTAATGTTTGGGGCTGGTAACGAAAGTTTGGCACTTCAGTCCACTTTAGACACAGTGCCCTACTTCTGAAAAGTCAGTCATGGAAAACTCTACAGAGCGCAGTGCTATGAGGACGCACAGGAGGTCTCCATGAGTTGGCCTCGACTTAGTAATTTATATTGTATATGTATATATCTGAGCATTATTTTGTTCTCTTCTCAAGGGTAACCCTCATTGCATTAGGTAATGGGAGAAACGGATGTAAACCAGAGGCCGAAATGATCTGTTTGCATTTAGAATTCACTCTTCCGATACAATCATGCGAAGATAAAAGCACATATCCTTCCAAATACGGAGCAGTTGAGCTCAATTAAGGTTACCCTCACAGCCTGTTAATTAGAAAGAGGTCATCAAATTCGAAAGAGGTCACTTGGCGATGGCATGATGTCACGCTTGGGACTTCATCTATCGGTGGCTTCAGCCAAAATGTGGCAGCCAGAAAGAAGTCCAGGGGCCGAAGGGAGTCGGGATGATGTTTTTCAGAAAGCATTGCCAGATCTCCGTGGAGAGGCTCTTGGAGTCGTTTCTAGCACTAACTCTTCTTCTGGGAGCACACCCTGCCAGCAAGTGCACAGTTGCTCATTCTTCATCAGTAGAGTCCCTTCAGAAACGGAGTCATCTGTTGTGATTTAAGGCCCTCCAAACACCATGAAAATGTGCGCGCCGTGGAGGAGCCATGGCCTCTGTACTTCTAGAAATGGAAAGATGACTATATTGGCCAGGTCAATTCTCTGCAGTTTAATTAGAGGGGCCAAATCAGCAGGAGAGAATTTTTAGAGGTTGTCTAATTTCCTCAGGTGTTAAAAAAAAACACCTTGAGCCCACCCCACCCCACGGAAACCCTGTGGATCAGAATAGAACTGTGTTCCGTAGAGGATGTAGTGATGGGGTTTTCACCAGGTCTTCTTTTCCCAGGTGTCTCTGGATAAACTTGAACATAGAACCTTTCGATGGCAGTCAGTCATTTATCCAGGGGTACCACTCAGGGATTCCCACATGTATCTAAGCATAGTTGCTTTTTGTTGTTGTTGTTGTTGTTGTTGTTGTTGTTGTTGTTGTTGTTGTTTGGCAAGGTCTGAATTCTTATGAAAGAGAATTTTGCTACCTATTAGGGAATACAATACACATTTTTCTAGTGAAATAACTTACCCTTTGTCAAGTGCTTCCACTTAGCAGGATCTCATCTGGTTCTCATCTGATGGAGCCATGCTTCACAGGGGTCCTTGAGAGTCCCCGTTGCTGAGGGGAAGCACACAGGATGGGAGGATTTTAAGTGATTAACCCAGATCCACACCCTAGTGAGTGACAGGTCAGCAACTTGACCTCAAATCAACCAGCATGACGCTCTTTCTACCAACGCAGTCAGGCCACTTTCCCTCACCACTTAAAAAGTTCCGTGAGAGATTGTCTCCATGATTGAAATACCCTCATTTAATCAGAGCTCCACACCCATGGCAGTGGGGACAAGAGTTCTGTGATGTGAGAATGTGATCATATAGTACTTACTTCCCTGCGTATGTTCTACAGAGATATTGGTGCTGTTGAAAAAACAAAACACTGGATAGAGAGCCCAGCATTTTGTGTTTGCACCTCACCTTAGCCCGGAACTAGCTGTGTGGCTTGAGGTGAGTGGAATTAGAGAGGACAGTAGCAGAATTCTAGCCTTACATGCGGGAGACCTGGGATTGCACCTCATAGACTGTTAGGTTTTCGGTTAGCAGCTGAAGGCGTTCCCTGCTATGTCACACAAGGACCCTCATCCTTCTGATGTCAGGGCCCCATTACATCGATGAGAAGACCAAAGTACATCTAACAGTGACATGGCCTACCCCAGACTACATGGTAAGTGATAGAATCTGGAAGCAAGCCCATAAAGCCTGATTCCTATGTCCAAGGTCTTAGGCATTATGCTTAAAGATGTGGACATAGGTGTCTAAAGGCAGAGATTTAGGGAGGAAGGCATACTTCAAGGAAACACTTTGCCCTAGCAATGCCATCCTGGTATCATGATGGACTCTATCAGAGGTTACACTTGAGTATCTGAACATCTTGGTGGCCAGAGTACCTGGGATGATCATATGCAAAGGAGTTTATGAACCAACAACAGTGCCTTAATGGAATCAGGGTCTATTACTTTCACACAACAAATGCTGGGACCTGTTCAGTTGCTATGCTCACGACCTTGGGATCCTATCATTTTGATCCTCTTGCTTCAGATATGCTTGCTGCACCTCCCTCCACCATCTAATATATGGTATACTGACTAGCCACGTGTGACTACTGAAATCTAAATTAAGTTATATAAAATATGAGTGGTCACTTTAGTCACGTTTCAAGGGGGCTTGACCGCTGCACAGGACGAGTCACAACTGCAGGACAGTAGAGATATAGAATGTTTCCATCATGGCACAAAGTTCTATTGAACAGCTCTGCTCAAGGCAAAGAAGGAAAACAATTGTTTTCATGGAGTTCTGACCCAGTCAAATTTTGCTTTCTTTTTTTTAAAAATAATTTTATTGGGGGCTCTTAAAGCTATTATAACATTCAGTACATCATCTAGATCAAGCACATTTGCACATATGTTGCCACATACATTTCCAAACATTTTCCACTTGAGCCCTTGGTATAAGCTCCTCTTAAAAAAAAACTATTCCCTCCCCCCTTTTTTAATGAATCATTTTATGGGGTACTCACACACCTCCCCTCACGATCCATACATACATCAATTGTATGCAGATCTCGTTTGCACACTTGCTGCCATCATCACTCTCAAAATATCGTCCCTCCACTTAGGCCTCCAGTTCCAGCTCCCCATATTTCCATTCCTTCCTACCCCCAATGAACCTTTAATAATTTACAAATTGCCATTTCATATCATATACTGTCCAATGTGTCCCTTCACTCACTTCCCTGTTGGCCATGCCCCAGAGAGAAGGCTATATGTAGATCCCTGAAATTAGCTCCCCCTTTCTACTCCATCATCCCTCCACCCTCCCAATCTCACCACTGCCATCACTGTCCCTGAGGGAATATCTATCCTAAGTTCCCCATGTTTCCACCTCCAC